>JAOVVA010068273.1:0-13423 GCA_028565275.1 Leiocassis micropogon
CTGGAGCTACGTTATCTAAGGTATAACGGAATGTCGACTCTAAATATTCAGTCACCTGATCGAGTTCTGTGGGGTCAGACAGTGATCCAATCAAAGTTGGTAACTCTGGGAGATTATTGATAAAGCTCTGTGTGGTAGTTGATGTAAATGTACGTTTAATATGGTAGCGCCGCGCTGTGCGTACATTATTTCTATGACACACTTTAATTAAGACAAGCTAGTGATCTGAGATAACTTCAGACAGTGGAATTGTGAATAAATTTTTTTATACTTAATCTGAAGAATGTTATTAAATCTAAAGTGTGACCCGCTTTATGAGTGGGTCCTACTACACACTGATTTACTCCTACTGAGTCCAGTATGGAAATAAATGCTGTTCTCAGGGGGTCTTTTTGATTCTCAAAATGAATATTAAAATCTCCAGCAATTAACGCTTTGTTTACAGAAATGACTAGGTTTGAGAAGAAATTTAGAATACGGCTCTGGGCGTCTGTAAATGATGATTAGCAGGATCAACTGAGCAGACTTAATATTTATAGCTATACTTGTTATGTTACTATAGAGAACTTTATAATGCATTAAATTTGTGTCCGTGTTTTTGTACGATAGTCAGATTATCATGGTAAATAACTGCAACACCTCCTCCTCTACCAGTTAGCCGAGGCTGGTGTATGTAGCTGTATCCAGGAGGACTAGCTTCATTTAAAGCTACATACTCGCCCTGTTTAATCCAAGTTTCTGTTAAACACAATATATTAAACTCCTGATCCGTGATAATTTCATTAACAATAACTGCTTTAGATGCGAGAGATCTAATATTTAACAGTCCTAGCTGCAGATTAGAGGTGCCTGCTGCGCATTCAGTGTGATCCGAGTTTGTGGTATCTATTTTAATTAAATAACTAAAACAGACTTTCTGAGTCTTTCTATATTTTTATAAAACCACTATTCTCTGCCACTGCCTTGACCTCCTGCAGGGGGCCCAAATCTTCACAAAGTTGGACCTTCGGAGCACCTACCACTTATTTAGGATCAGAGAGGGGGACGAGTGGAAGATCGCCTTTAACACACCCTCTGGTCACTATGAGTATCTAGTCATTCCCTTTTGGGCTAGCTAATGCCCCGGTACTCTTCCAGGCTCCGGTCAATGACGTCCTCAGGGACTTCATCAACGTCTTTGCCTTTGTTTACCTGGATGATATACTCATCTTCTCCTGTTTCTTAGAAGAGCATGCAATACATGTCTGCCAGGTACTTCAGCGACTTCTTGAAAATTGGCTCTTCATCCAAGCCGAGAAGTGTGAGTTTCACCGCAGTACAGTTTCGTTTATGGGTTTCATCGTTGCCCCATCAAGAATCTGGATGGATCCCGCCAAGCTTTGAGCAGTGACTGACTGGTCCGTTCCAACCACACGAAAGGACCTCCAGTGTTTCCTGGGTTACGCTAATTTTTACAGGCTGTTCATCCGTGACTATAGCTCGGTAGCCGCTCCACTCACCTCTTTGACCTCAGTTAAGACTCCATTTTCCTGGACTGAGCAGGCAGCCAGGGCATTTTGCAAACTAAAGAAACGGTTTTCCTTTGCCCCAATTCTCCAACAGCCTGACCCTTCCTTCAAGTTCGTAGTCGAGGTGGACGCTTCAGACTCTAGATTAGGGGCGATACTATCACAGAGGTCACTGAAGGACAACAAGCTGCCCCTGTGCTGCTTTCTCTCTCACCGACTCTCGTCCACAGAAAGGAATTACAACATCGGCGATCGGGAGCTATTGGCGGTGAAGTTCGCGCTGGAGGAGTGGAGGCACTGGCTAGAGGGGACTGAGGTCCCGTTCCTGGTCTGGATAGACCATAAGAACCTGGAGTATCTTAGGACAGTCACCCGGGCTCCAAGAACACCAAACCAGACGCGGTTTCTCTCCAGTTCTCCCCAACCCAGGATCAAGCGCCCAAGGCCACCATCCTGCCTGCTCAATGCCTTGTGGGGGCAGCACTGCTGAATGTCGAATCATGAGTCAAGATGGCACTCAATCAGGAATCTGGCCCCCCAAAGACGCCTACAGGCAAACTCTTTGTTCCGGAAACAGAACAGCCCTATGTCCTGGAATGGGGGCATGGCTCGAGGAGGTCACACACCTTAACCCTCGTCCAGCAGCGTTTCTGTGCCAGAAATAAGACCAGCAATAAGCCGCCTTCTGGTCACCTTAGACCTCTTCCTGTTTCGCACAGACCCTGGTCCCATAGAGCCCTTGATTTCGTCACCGGGATTTCTGATTCTGAGGGTCACACCTGCATCCTCATGGTAGTAGACCACTTTTCCAAGGCGGCTCACTTCATTTCCCTGCCTAGTCTCCCCACTGCCAAGGAGACCGCATAGCTGCTAATCACCCACATTTTTCGGCTCCACGGGCTTCCAACAGACATCATGTCGGACCCCCAGTCGGACCCCAGTTTGCTGAGCGATTCTGGCCAGCGTTCTTTAAATTGATCAGCGAAACGCCCAGCCTATCTTTGGATTATCATCCCCAGACTAATGGCCAAACAGAGCAGGCCAACCAGGACCTGGAGACGGCCATTTGGTGTATGACCTCAAAGGAGTCCCATTTCTGGAGCCAGATGCTTCCATGGATTGAATACGCCCACAACTCTTAACCCACAGCAGCCACCGGCCTCTCTCCCTTTCAGTGCTGCCTCGGATACCAGCCTCCCCTATTCCCTCCGCAGGAGGAGGTCTCGGTCCCTTCCACCCAAGCCTTTATTCGTTGATGCCGGAGAAACCCGAGAGGATTCCCCACGTTCTGCTTCCGGGATTGTGGAGATTCCCTCGCATCATAGCCCCGCCTCCTCTCTCATCATTAAAGGATTCCCCACTCTCTCAGTCACTAAACACACACACATGCACTGCTTCTCTCCTCTGCTCCTGCTGCGCCTGCCTTCCTAGACCCCTGTGTTTTTTAACAAGGTCTGAACATCACAGTTTGTCACTCCCGTTTTCACTCCCGGGAGTGAAAACGGGAGGGTTCACTCCCGTTTAAGCTCCCCGTAACAGGATGCCGAAACTTTCTTTCTCCAATCATACAGTGTCTTGCAAAAGTATTCATACCCATTTAAATTTTCATATTTTGTCACTTACAACAACATAAATGTATTTTATTGGAATTTTATATGATAGACCTTTACAAATTTGCACATAATTGTGAAGTGAAAAAAAAAGATAAATGGTTTGTTTTAGTTGGTTTATGTTTGTATTCAGACCCCCTGAGTCATTACGTTGTAGAACCTCTGTTTGCTGCTATTATAGTTTATTATAGCTTATTATAGCTAAGTCTTTCAGGGTATGTTCCTACCAGCTGCATGTCTAGAGATTTTTTTTTCTTTTCTATTGTATTTCTTTTTTATTCATATTTATTTCTTATAAATAAGCTTTTACTTTTAAGGTCACTGGCGGTCGTGTAAGCATTTCACTGCATATCGTACTGTGTATGACTGTGTATGTGACAAAATTTGAATTTGAGATTAAATTTTTGCCCATTCTTTTATGCAATATAGCTCAAGCTCAGTCAGATTGGATGCAGAGCATCTAAACAGCAACAGTCTTGATAAAGATTTTCAGTTGGACTTTGACTGAGCCATTCTAACACATGAATATGCTTTGATCTAAACCAACCACTAGGGTCTAGGGTTGTTGTCCTGTTGAAGGGTAAACTTCTGGCCCAGTCTCAAGTCTTTTGCATACTCTAACAGGTTTTCTTCTGTGATTGCCCTATATATGGCTCCATCCATCTTCCAATTAACTCTGACCAGCTTCCCTGTTCCTCCTGAAAAAAAGCACCCAACAACATGATGCTGCCACCAGCATGCACAGTGTTAGTTTTCCGCCACAAATAGCATTTTGCATTTAGGCTGAAAAGTTAAATTTTGGTCTTATCTGACCAAAGCAATTTTTTATATGGCTTGTAACAAAATGCACATGGGACTTCTTATGACTTTCTTTCAACAATGGCTTTCTTCTTGTCACACTTTCATAAAGGCCAACTAACAATTGTCCTGGTTGACAATCTAACAGCTCAGATTGTCCCACCTGAGCTGTGGATCTCTGCAGCTCTTCCAGAGTTACCATGGGCCTCCTGGCTGGCAAGACGGCCATGTCTTGTTAGGTTTGCAGTTGTGTCATACTCATTTCATTCTTGGATGATAGATTAAACAGTGCTCCATGAGCTGTTCATAGCTTCTATATTATTAGGTTAATATATATTATACAATATATTATACTTTTTTAGCTTACTGTTTTTATAACATAATCCTGCTTTAAACTTTTTCTCAACTTTATCCCTGACCTGTCCGGTGTGTTCTTTGGGCTTCACGGTGCACTAATGTTCTTGAAAAAAGGGCTTCACAGAATAGTGTTATTTAAACTGAGATTAAATCACACACAAGTGGACTCTATTTACCACAGAGGTGACTTCTAAAGGCAGTTGGCAGAGAAATTAACACATCACTTTTCCGATTTTTATTTGCAAAATTTGAAAAGCATTTATCATTTTCCTTCCACTACACAATTACGTGCCACTTTGTGTTGGTCTATTACATAAAATCCAAATAAAATACATTTTACGCTTGTGGTTGTAGGGTGACAAAATGTAGAAAAGTACAATTATCAGACAAAGATCATTTTAAATTAACTAGTGAAAGCAGGGTATTGCTATGATATTAATTTTTATAATGAGTCTATGCAAACTTCCGACAGCAAGGGTAGCTGCCAGTCACAGTGACATAATACTGTATTTACTAAAAATTATTTTATGTCATATCACTTCCATTCCTGGAACTTACTCATTGGCTGAGGGAATTTCAGACTGTCAACAAACATTTATCTGGTTATCCCTTGTTCATAGAACCATGTACCATCTTTCTGTCACGCAGTACTGCCCTTGATGATGAAGAAACAATCCTCATGTATCATAGAGGCCGAGAACATAAGGGCTAAGAACCCAACCTGTGGGTGACAACATCTGTCATATTGTTTGCTTAGATATGAGAGCACCTGTACCTTGCACTAATACAATTAATTAAATAAATATAAATGTACATTGAATTCTGCCATGCGGTCCATAATAAACACAAGCGGAGATGCTTCTACAGATAACACAACTTCATTTATGTAATATTTCACCTGGTTCACAAATTTGGGTAAAATAACCTTAGGCAGCGAAATAGGTTTTACCTAAGATCGGCTTGGAATTAACCATCAGCAAGAGAAACAGATGGACAGATGGATTCCCAAATGCCATTATTCATTGCGGCCTTGTGTGAATGATGAAGTGGGACCATTGGCATGGATGGATGGATGGATGGATGGATGGATACCTTATTGATCCCGAAGGAAATTCCAGACTAGAATGGGGAAAATAGTAAAAACTAGCAATAGAAACCAAAGAAAGAAAAGAGCTACTGAATGGGCTGAAAGGTTTTGATGTTGTAGGTCCAGACTTGTGACTAAATTTTGGGTCAGACAAGTAGGTTTAGATATCTTTCTTTATCCTCTTTTAAAAACTGTATTTTGTATGTTTTTGGGTCATCTTTGTGTAATATAAGTTTTTTAAAATGATCTCAAACTTTTACGTGTGACAAATATGGAAAAAAATTAGCCACAATAGATGTGTGGGGGGTGGTATTTTTTCACAGCACTGTACAATATGGTGTTGAACTTATCTGTTGTAGATATTGATTTGCCTTCTCTCTTTAAACAGCCCAGGAATGTGGTAAAAGATTTACTGTAAAGTGTTTTATTGTTTTAAATAGAAATTATAATGACCAGAACATTATAATCATTGAACAATTAAACAATCTCTGACTTCATAATTCTCAGCTCTTGGGTTTCCGGTTGCCCCCTCCTTTGATGTGGTTTGTATACTATTTATCTATACACAATATTACTTTGTTTATTTTTCACAACAAGAAAGGGTTAGGGTGGATTTACACAACATGTTATGGGACATAGTTTAGTATACAGTAAGCAACACGTTGCTGTGGTTTGCTGACCAAGACACGCCAACTAATCCTCAGAAATCTCTCAGAAACAGAAACATCTTTTATTTACGCTAAGTCAAGCAAGTATGATATAAATCATCAGTTTCCTATGTACACATTTTTATTTGCATTTAAACAACCTGAATACCCGAAACCCAAAAGCATATCAAGCTGTAAATAATATTTGAATGAAACAGAATCACTTTGTAATTTTGCAGCAGGATTTTCCACTGATACGTTCTGACAGGTAAATTAAGAGCATGTACTGCTTTCTTAGTCAGTCTACATTGTTCAGGTGGTCACTTTCCAGGTACACTTTAGATATGATATACACCCTGATCCGTAGGAAGCTGTGGGTCATTGGGTTGGGTCTCTGTGTATCAGACTTCTTTGTATAGCACATCCAATGGATGCTTGAACAAATTGGGATTTAGGAAGTTTTAAAAATGGGTAGATGACTGCAATGGGCTTTTTACCTGCAGGGGCCCCATATGCGGTGGGCTGTGGTGCTCTGGGTGTTCTGTTTGGGTGTTCCTTTCTAGTTTGGCCAGCATTTGACTTTTTGTGCCCAAGATCCTGTCACCAGTGTACTGGTATATAACTGCTAATCAATGTTATGTGTTGTTAAGGTCATGGCTGATTGATATACATTGTTCAGTGACACTGGATGAACATATGTACACACACACACACACACACACACACACACACACACACACACACACACACACACACACACACACACACACACACAAATACACACGTCTCCATTAAAGTTTCTGTACTTTGTCAAAATTGTCCTCTCTAACACAGTTTCTAACACAGTTTAAAAAAAAAAAACATAAAGGTCACAATGTTTTGACTATCAAATAGAGTTATTTTTAAAAATCTATGTTTTGTTTTGTCCCATTTTCACATAAGCAAATACATACTGTCTGTGGTGAAGTATGGAGCATACTTTCCATTAATTTTATTTCTCTAACTCTGAACAGTTGATATTGAGATGTATCTGTTACTCATGCTCTGTAAAGCCTTCATAGTGGCTCTAATCTGAGTTGCTGTTTATTAATTGGTGATTTCTGAGGCTGGTAACTCTAAATTAACTTCTCTTCTGCAGCAGAGGTCAGTTTTGGTCTTGTTTTCCTGGGAAGGTCTTCATGAGAGCCAGTTTCAACATGCTTGATGGGTTTTACAAATGCATCTGACACCATACTGTTCTTGCAAGAACTATTCCAGAAAGGCTCTCTGTGTCTTGAAATAACTACTGACTGTTGTTGTTATTGTTGTTACATAATTACCTAATTTCATATGTGTTATTTAATAGTTTTGAAATCCCGAGTATTGTTGTAGAATGTAGAAAATAAATCACTAAACAAAAAGAAAGAAATCTGCAAGTGATCCTAAACTTTTGTATTACAGCACAGTGGAGCCATACTGTATTTTTTCCAATTGAATGACCTTCCAATTGGAATTGGAATGACCTTCCAATCAATAGCCCAGCACCTTAACTGTTTGAACTACACTTGGTTCTTTGTACGATGCCATATGTATGAAGAAAATAACAAAATTAACATGTTTAATTTACCGATTTAGGATTGAAATAGATTACTTAAAAAAATAAAATAAAAAACTTTTGATGTTTAGATTAAGATGCACTAAAAATAAAAATCCTGAAAATGGTCAAACCTGCAGAGGGAGTCTAACATTGAAACTCTATAGTAAACACAAGCTCTTTGTTCATTTGTTAGATCATTTATCTTTTACAGAGCACACAACATTTGCCCCCCTGCTCATTCCTTTGTGATATAAATAGGACATAAAAACCTAAATATAGTTATTCTCTTAGTACCTTTTTTAGGGTTTCTCTTCCTATTCGGATTTCATCAATTAGTTCTTGATTTTTTACATACAGTATATGCACTATATAATGCTGGAATTGGTTAAATAAAAAAAAATAATAATAAAATAAAAAAATAAAAAGATTGGCCCCATAAGACTCCAGAAGAGAATGATGTAACTCAAATACAATCTGGTCACGGGTGTGCCAGAGTAAAACACAAGGCACCCCAAGAAGAGGATGGATTCAATGTGTATAATGTTTCTATGTTAACACAGTTTGTTGTTTGTGCAATAGAGGAAATGTGGGTGGCTTTCTTAGAATACTATTCAAAGTTCCCAGATAACAGCCAGGATGTTTACATAAACTATTTGCACTGTACACACTATCATTTTTTCGCCACTAGCAAAAGAAGAAGAAGCGGTAGGATTTACACAGTGATAATAATAATAATAATAATAATAATAATAATAATAATAATAAAAAACAATATTGCTCATAAATTTCCAGAGAAGCAGATGAACAGATGAAACTAAATAAGAGACTGATCTGACATAAATAAGTAAATGTATCTAGAATGGTTAAAACCCATAGCTTGGCTTACACAGCATGAAACTGAACATGCCAGATTACTATGGAACGGTGAGTGCACCGCACTGATCATAGCATTTTATCTTGTCCATGCTTTTGGCAACTGTTGGTGTAAGTGCATGTTAAAATCTTCCTCTGTTCTTCACTACTTTTGACCTTTTTTCTTGGTCAGGTTATCTTACTGTATATCATCTAAATGAACTGCATCTTCAGTCAAGTCATAATTATCAATAGGACACAGAAATATTCCCAGATAAACTGTTAGCTCCTTATGATCTCAGCTGATAATGGTAATCAGCTAATTAAATAATAATAATAAAAATAATAATAATAATAATAATAATAGGGGAAATTTATTTTAACGAACTTGCTAACATCTAAGACCACATAACCTAGCTCATTAATCGATCTTTATAGGCAAAATATAATATAGTATATAGTAAATTGTCGAAATGATTATGGGACAGTTTGTTACTCTGGTAAATTGCCAAATTTCATATTATTCAGAGTATTTGCAATTTAACCACAAGACCCGAAGCTCTTTGTGAGAAGAATTAACTGGAAAAAAAGGTTCATTCAGGAAAAAGGGATTGTAACAAAATGTGTTCGCCTAGTTAATGTATCCAGCTATTATCTTTTTTTAAATTTATAATTGTTGAAAGCACATAAGCTTGAAAAGCTCACAAAGCAGGGCAAATTATCAAAGAACCAGATGACAGCATGAGTGCTCAACATTGATTTTATTAGGAAATGCCATTGTTTACATTTTTATTTGACTTGTCTTGGTTTTCAAGTGACAGCAAGTTTTTTTTATAGATTGTACAAAAAACAAGCATGATATTATAAAATTGATTAATGTACAGTAGCATTCCCCACACCATCAGCCCAATCTTGTATTTATTTATTTATTTATTTATTTATTTATTTATTTGTTACATTAAAAAAAAGTTTACTGAATGGTCATATTTTATTTTACTTTTGCTATAAAATTGTCTATAACTGTCTGTGTAACTACTGTCTAATACAATACATAATTCATTATATAAACATTTAATGTAAAAATAAACATATATACATATAATTTGTGTGTAGTACCCCTTCATTCTCTAGATTCTTCAGATTTTGTTACCATTTAAAAGTTTTATTAAATGTGTCAAAGTTCATAGGTGTTTGTGTTTTCTTCTGTTACAAATCAAAGTTGAAGCCCTCATTGTCACTGCCATGCCTGGGGTGGCGTTGATGCACTTTCTCATTGTGGAAGCAGTGAGCACAGTGTGGTGTTTTCACAGGCATTACTTTAGCAAAATTGGAGAAGTCCACTCGATATTTTCCTGCTTTGCTGCGGGAGATGATGGGGAGAAATTGGTGGCCCCACATGATTTCCTTAGGGATGTAGGAAGTCCTTACTTGACAAGAGAAGCTGGTATATTCAGCAACACTGTCCATAAACACCACAAGCTCAAAGTCTTGGTTCTGAAGCGTGTCCACTGCCATATCAAAGAATGGACTGTTTTTGTCTATCACATGGTAGAGGTTCAATGGCGAGATGAAGAAGAGGTTTTCTTTCCCAGTTTCTACACAGAATTCAACACTGACCTGATCCATGATGATGGTTTCTCCTTCAGGTGTGGTTGTTGTCTTAATAAGCTTGCCATATACTTGAGTTTCAATCATTAATGATTTGCGCAGATTAGCCACTCGTATCTGTAGACACAGAGTATCTTGTCTAGGGCAGATGACAGCCATCTTACTAAAAATTATTCCTTTAGCTCGTCTCTTGGGCAACGCAATTTTGGCCATTACTACCCCACCCCAAAAGCAGGGAATAATAGCACCTAGGATAACCTGGAAAACATACACAGCAACGGCACCTTGGCAGTTTGTGGTAATTGCTCGGTAGCCATAAGCAATAAATGTCTGTGTCTCTAGTGAGAACAGAAAGGCAGTGGTAAGGTCATAGAGGTTAGTCACACAAAAACTGTGGTTAGCTGGTGGGTACTGCCACCACAAGTCGCCATTTGTACGACCGACCCAGTACCACAAAAGTGAATATATAAACCAGGTAAAAAGGAATGAAGCTGAAAAAAAGAAAATAAGAAATGTCCAGCGGATCTCCACTAAAGTCGTCCAAATATCTACCATGTAACTGATCCAGTTTTGGTATCTTACATTGGAAAACTCAATGTTGCAATGGCCTTCTTTGGTCACTAGGCGGTTTCGGCGAATCTGCCACTCAGTCAGAAAGTCTATGAGTGCCTGTGCCATTTGAAAGACCAAGAGCACTCTGTACATAAAAGAAAAAAAATAAAATAACTTGAAAAGGTGCAGGGTCAGAAATGTTTTTTCATTTTAAACTAAACTTGTTATTAAGTTCACATTAAAGTTCTTGATTATACATTCTCTTTTAAATTAGATAACCAAACAATTATGCTGGTATGCATTATCTTACAATCAACACAACAATACATGGGTTAGCAAACTGAATATATTATTATTTAAAGAACTAACAGAGTAACTAAAAAAATTTTAGAAAAATCACAGCTGAAACTAGTGTACCGTATGGAACCTACCTGCTAAATAAATTTCTCAGTGGATATCCAATCAGAGTTTAAAAATGCGGGTATATGTATACTGCATTAAACTCTCACTACCACTCTCTCGGTCTGTCACTTTCTCTGAAACCTTTTATCAACTCTGCATTTTTGCAGTGCATGTAGGCAGGGCTTAGCATCCTGTTTGGCAACATGTTTACCTGTACACAAGTTTCAGTTGTTTTCCACTAAATGCTCAACATAAATTTACACAATACACTGTTGAAAATGGACAGTTGTCTGTTGTATGTCTCTTAGCCTGACCTCTTTCAGTCTATTATTTAATTAACAAACCTCTTTGTATAAAATAATGTACCTTATACTGTATATCTCTACAGACAGACAAGTGGATATCTATCTATCTATCTATCTATCTATCTATCTATCTATCTATCTATCTATCTAGACCAGTTTTTATATGGGAAAAAAAGAAACGTAGACTCTTAAGTTTTGCATGAAAATAGAAAGGGGCAAGTGAGTTAAAGTTATCAATAGATCTCATATTCTCCGGCACATTCAGTAAAACCTAACAGTTTTAAATACAGTATTGTGCATAAATGCAACAAAAATTCTATAAGTAAAGATGCTTTTGTCCATTAAAACAAACAAACAAACAAACAAAAACTTTTGTTTTATTATTATTATTATTGCTGTTGTTGTTGTTGTTGTTGATGCTGTCTTCATCAGAAAACTGGTCAGTGATGTAATACTGTATGTTGCTTTCTTTACAGTACACTGTGCATTTAGCACAGTATTGTTACATAGACATATGTGTATATAATCATCATTTACAGTTAAGCACTGGATGTGAAACTGTATTAGTTTCCAATCAATTATTTACCTACATTTACTTGAGTTCATTTACAGTACATTTAGATGTGGGAAACCCCTTACAATATGTCTGACCACACAGTTTTTTAACGAGCAAAAGTAATATTAAATTGAGAATTAAGTTGAAATAAATAAAATTAAATTACGTTAACATCTGTATATATGTCCCTTGCTTACACTAACTGAATCTACATGGTGACCAAACTTAATACTTTATGATGAAATTTTATTATTATTATTATTATTATGATTATTATTTTAATTCACTAATGAATAACATATATATATATATATATTTTAGGGCATTTAGGGCATCAGTGTCAGTTGAGTGAAGATCTGTTGATTGACTGTGGTATTCTGAAACCCTCCGCTTGTTCTTCCTTTGTTGTGTTGGCATTAAATAAATTTCTTTCTCATTGTCTTGGATGCATTTGTGTTTACATGTTCAGAATGTTTCTTAAGAATATATTCTACTATCATGGTTGTTAGTTACATCATCAATAAAGATGAGTTTTTTTCATCCAATCCCAAGCCCAGCTCAGCTAAGGATTCAACACTTTAGTTCAGTGAATATCATATAATCTTTATAAATTTCAGCACTTTTTTATGTATTCAAATAAATATGAATAAAAACAATATAATTATACTTGTATTTGGTGCTATTCCAGATAAAGCCACTGTCCTGTCACCTAACTTACATAATATCCTGTGATATACTAAGAATTGTGATGATACTTTTCAGGCAAAATGGTTTGTGCAAATTCTTAGAAATTTTCATTTGTTGGATGGTGTTGTGAAAACAGTACAGTCTGGAATAAGCCAACCCAGTACAATGCAAACCCATTGAACTGTATCAGAACAGTGTGACATCCTCTGGACATCCTCTCTCCAGGAATCAACTGACAATTGTATACAGGTAAACATTACACACCAAAGTCAGGCTTACTAGTAAAAAGTGTCAGACAAGAGCTAAGATATTTTGAAAAGAAGATGAGCAAGGGAAAAGAGACAAGGACTTATGAAAAAAAAAAATTCAAATATATAGGAAATATATAAACAAATAGGACAAATATTTGAGGCTTGTGAATTGAAACTTTAGGTAAGTCTTTTTATACTTTATTACTTTAGCGTAAAAAGAACACACTGATCGTAAAGTGTGGTCCTTGAAGCATAGGCAGGAGGACTGAAATTTTGTTGCTATCCTGATGGAAATCACAAACTACCATTTTACCATCAAAGTTATTATAATTCTTATATATTTATTGTAGACATTTTCTTGTACACATTTATAATATGAACCTAATATTAAAATAATTTGACTGTGTGGTTATAAAATAAACTTTTTGAAATGTATTATTACCATGTATGTGTTTTTTAGATTAAAGGGTGCAGGACTGGGAATTGCAGAAGAAGACCTTCGATTTGAATTTATGTTCCGCGTCCTAAGTTTTTAACTCAGGCTGCACTGAAAATGACACGCTCCTTGCCACAGTTGCTCTTAGACTACCTGACTAAGCGCCGGATCCACAGAAACCGGTTGGTCAC
>JAOVVA010068334.1:0-13419 GCA_028565275.1 Leiocassis micropogon
GATTCTGAACGAGCTAGTCATGAAGTTGAACGTGTTATAGCGCACTTTTATTAAAACCAATATAAATACGACAGTGCATATATAAGCATTTATATAAGCGGAGCTTCCCTTGTAGTCTTAGAGCAGCCGCCACTGCTTCACACATGTTGGCCACACGTTATTTGTTGATTTTTTAATATCAGGCGTAACACTCACTGAATGTTCACATGAACAACTGCAGTGGGCTTCGAGCCCTCTCAGCCAGAATCGTTATTCACAGATGTGCCTTGTTACGGCAGGAACAAATGTGATGAGCACAGCTGCTACTATCTATGAGTCAGATTTACAAAGACAGCTCACCCATTAGTTGCTACCAACTGGAGTAACTGATAAAATGCAAGTAGCAAATTTTCTGGTGAGCTGCCAACTTGCTGTGTACTGTATGTGGCAATATCATAAACTTGTTTACCCCTTTAGGTTTTCACTCACTTATCATCTATACCACTTAATACTTTATACAGGGGGGCCTGGAGCCTATCCTAGAAAACTTAGGGCACGAGATGGAGTATACCCTGGACAGGGTGCCAATCCATCGCAGGGCACACACTTATATACACACTCACACAAGCCTAATCTGCATGTCTTTGGACTGTGGGAGGAAACCGGAGTACCTGGAGGAAACCCACCAAGCATAGGGAGAACATGCAAACTCCATGCGCACAGAGGCGGGAATCGAACCTGGCTGTGAATTGAACTGGACCCTGGAGGTGCAATGCAACATAATAATTATGGTATCATGGTTTACGAGTAAAGCAAACTAATGCCAAATCTTCCCCCAAGATGTCATTACATCACCTCCTGATCCCAGCAAAGATGCCATCAGTCTACCTGCTGATCCCAGTGAGGAGACTGTTGCTTTACCTTCTGACTCTGCCAAGGACCCCACCTGCTGACCTCAGAGAGGATGCCTGTTTACTTTGTGGATGGTGATGTGGACTTGCAAGTCAACAAGACCCCATCTATAGCCTATTTTTGTCTATAGGTTCTTAAAATAAAATGTGCACTATCATCCAGAGATCACAAGTTCAAATCATGTGTGTCTGTAGCCAGGAAAATAAATAAATAAATAAATAAATAAATAAAAATTACCCACGCTCAGAGGGGAAAATGGCATACTTTCACTCCTACATAAATCATAGTGACATTAGTCAATCATGGGCATCTGTTACGCCACTCCTTAAAAGTGCATGAGCAGCAGTTAAAAAAGATGAAGTCTGTGGCTTCACATGCCTAAGAGGAAGCATATGTCAGCCTTGCGTGCTGATTGGGAAGTTCCCTAATAAGAAAGATGGAAATTCGATTAATTTATGGAGAAAAATGAGTAGAAAAAAAAAAATTTAATATAAAGATGAACGTTATCAAGTAAAAAATGTATGATTTTTAAATCAATAAGCAGAGCTCATATACAGTGGATGTAATTCAGACAAAACCACTGTCTCTTTTATTTTATTTTTTTCCTGTTGATGACATTTTGATCAGTTAGACAGCACAGAAGTACATTAAGTAATCTACTTGTTAGTTAAGAAAGCATTTGTGTGATGTGTGGAAAATAAAAAAATGAAGCTAATGTGAAGTTAGAGCATGGCTAAAAAGAAAAAGAAATGAGAATTGTTGAAGCACTGACTGATATACTGATAATTTTGACTTTTTTAAATCCAATAGATATTAGTAAAGAATCAAGTGCTGTGACTAATGATAATCAATAGCATGGATACTATCGAACCATTTGCTGATACCAACACCAACAATGGTAACCTTTCTGGCAGCAAAGGTGAGTTAGAGAACCCTAGCTACCTAGTAATAACTAGCTAGTGCTTTTCTTGTCTTCCTTCATGCTTTTCCCAGAATATTTCCATTTAACTTAACCTTTAAGCATGTTGTTACACTGTAAAAATAAAAACTCAAGGTTTTAAGGCAATTAAAGACTAATTTATGCCTCTGCATCAAGTCTACCCCATAATACCCTATTCAGTAGCTTATGGCGTAGTCTTAAATGAAAATATATTCATATGTCTGTGAGGTTGCAGTACTTCCCGTATATTTTGGATGACAGATGTCTTGCCCAATCAGCGGTAAGAACATCGACATATCAACATAGCGAAAAAGGTAGGTGTGGTGCCTACAGTTAAAATTTTTATACAGCTATTAGACAAGACATCTGCCACTCAAGATCGGTGGTAAGAATTTCATTCGCAAACCTCACATAAGCATGTTGATTCTTACTGCTGATTGGACGAGACATCTGTCACACAAAATATTTTGTTTTGTTTTGAAATTTTAAATGTTTTCCATTTTGGTATTTAATTACTGAATTTGTTATTTTGTTTTGGTTTTGTTATTTTGTTTTGAACTTCTCGTCCACCGTAGACTTGACAGTACTTCTTCTATGTATTGAGTGACAGATGTCTCTTCCAATCAGCGATAAGAATTTCATTTGCACTATACCTACCTTTTCCAGTTTGACTAAATTGTCATTGTGTTTTGTAATTTGGTATTTTCCATCAGGATATGTCATTTTGTTTTCTGATTTGTTATATTTTTTTCCGGTTTTGTTATTTTGTTTTTGAATTTGTTATTTTGTTTTTGGTTTCATTATTTTGTTTTAGGATTTTTCTTTTTTTTTTCAAATTTATTTTGTTTTTGGTTTTGTTATTTTGTTTTCAGATTTTTTATTTTGTTTTTGGTTTTTAAATTTGTTTTGTTTTCCGTTTTGTTGTTTTGTTTTTGACTTTATTTGTTTTTGGTTTTGTTATTTTGTTTTGCACTTCTCAGCCACCGTACAGACACATCAGGGCACAGAAATGCTCATAATGTAGCGTACAGTGTAGGTTCTGTGTAAAAAAGCATAAATCAGGTTTTAGTAAACTAGATTCTAAAGATTGGAGGCCAACTCAGAGTTTGAATAAAACACATATTTTTTTGTTCAGGATTTATCAACACTTTTCCCACTAGGATTCAAATATTTAATCTAATTTCAATACTTTGGGTAAAATTTTTGATTATCATGTTTAAAATGCTTTTGGTTGTGGATGTTTAAGACTTTCTTTTCCTCTTTTTTCTTAGAGCATAATGGAACCAATGGTGACTCTATTTCTGTAGAGATAGTTAAAGAAACAAAAAAATCTTCAGCTGGTTCTACAAAAGTCCTAAATCACTTGTTCAAGACAAAAAAGTTTGGCAAAAAACATTCCTCAAAATGTAATCCAGGTAGGTTTGAATAAAATCGATTTCTGATTTCAGGTCGTGTTCAAAATTTGTACCTTTGTATAGTATATGGAGCTTCACAGCTGTTTTACAGTTAGCTACTAATATTTTTAAAAGTTTAAATGCAAAATGAGAAGAAGAAAGGCACAGACAGCCGTTGACAATAGTACGTTTATGAAAGAAAAGTGAAACAGTGTTGAAAACAATACACCAACATAATGACATAATTTTCAGCATATCCGGTTGAATTATAGTGACACACAATCAAGCTGAATGCAACCTCTTACAGTCCAGCTGTTATCTCTCTCTCTCATGGTTTTCTGTAATACAACTCTGTTAGCCAGGGCATTCCACAAAAAGCCATTGTGTAATGATAACTGATTGACGGCAGCCAAGTGGCTTCATTGAGAGCAAAATTATTGGAAATGGAAATGGAAATAAGATACTCCAATAAACACTGTAAGACTGTTTAAACTGTATACTGTATTATTACAACATAAACACTTATGTTATTCTTACTAACAAAATCACTGATTAAGTATGGATGTATTCACTACTAACTAAGTCTTACATTTCTCCTGCTACTATAGCTACTAGGTATCTATCTGTTATAATAAGTTGTGATCAACATTATTTATTCATATCTTATTATTTCTCCTGGAAATGACATGTCTGTAAAATAATTATATATATATAGGTGATTTCAACCTTCAGTCTGATACTTTTTTGTTCTAATTTTGGATTAACACTTGGAAAATGGACAAAGGTTTGGAATGTTTTTAACTGTGCATGTTTCCTCTTTGTTGATGCTTTTTTTTTTTCTTAGAGCATAATGGAGCTGTAGGTGACTCCACAGAGTTGGTTAAACTAACTTCAAAATCCGAAAGCAGTTCTGCAGGACATTTACTAACGTTGATGTTGAAGACAAAAAAACCGGGAAAAAAGCATTCTTCAAAATCTAGTCCAAGTAAGTTAGACTAAAACGACCTGTGCTTTTTGTTCCGCATGTACTCAAAACTTTTTATTGATTATAGAAGGCTATTTCATAAAGTATCACATTATTTCAGACCCCTTGGACTTCAGTCAGAATCTGGAAAAGGGATATCTGGCAGAAGCTAGCCAGCAACTTTTAGAAAGGGAGAAAGGCCTCTTCATCTTACAGTCCTCAGCTAAGGATGAAAGTTCCACCAAAGATGAAATAAAAGGTTTGAGAGAGGACTATGAGACCCTGATGGATCATCTGAAGATGGCTGTCCACAATTCTTTTATCATGGACAGTCAGGAGGTGTTGAGAAGTGCCATAATGGCTATAGTTCAGCAAGAGGATCAAGACAGGCTCTGGGAAGAGGCGGCAGAGGAGCCCCCATGTTGGCGACCCATGAGATGCCTACAGATCCATGACACGATACTTAAGGAGGTAGTGGAGATACGGCTAAAGCAAGTAAATGAAGAAGAAATTGAAGAAGGAGAAATGCTTAAAAGAGAAGTGTTACAGATAGGCAGTGTCATTCAGAATGACCTACTTCAGGTTGTCAATCATGTGCAGGGATGTTACTCATCAGATTTCAATATGTGTAACATATATGCTCAGCTCTACCATCAAGCTTTCTCAACAAAACTCAGAAAACTTTTACAGTTCAGTGTTACTTTGGAGGATTACAGATTCATACTTCAACAAATAAACGGTTATTTAAAGTAGGTAAAACCTATAAGGAAACATGGTTACATGCTATAACAAATTAAATATACTAATCCACCTTATCAACCCACTGTTACATATTTAATGTTTATTTTCAGGAATATTTTGCAACAGGATGAACTGAAGCCACACATCAACACTGATTCATTAGGATCTTTGTTATCTGAGGAGGATCATAATTCACTGGAGGAGCAGTACCTGTCACATAAAGAGGTGATGCAAAATATATGAGATTATTGCATATTTTTGCATATTTTATACACTCAATGGGCACTTAAAGATTAACACTTTGGCTCTGCTCATGTATGCAGTTATCTGACTGGATAATTATGTGACAGCAGTGCATGAAATCATGCAGATAAAGGTCGAGAGCTTCGGTTAAACATTATAATTGGGGGATCTTGAAGAGATCTTGAGGAATGTGATCTTATGCAAATGCTGATGATGATATGATGATGGTGTGAGTTTTGTTTGCCAGATAGCTGATGTTGCAAAAACTGCTAATCTTTTATGGTGCTTACAGATGACATTCTCTAAAAAATAGAAGTATGCAGTGAGCGGCAGTTCAATGGTTAGAAAGGGTTAAATCAAACAATCATTTTATAACAAAATATTTCCTGGTTTCATTCCAATCTTCACCTACTTTAGATTCATTTTTATGATTGCCAGAGTGGCTGGCACAGTGGTATAGTTAGCATAGTGGTTAAGGGTTCGATTCCCACCTTGGATCTGTGGACGTGGGAGTTTGTATGTCCTCACCTCACTTGGAGGGCTCCCAAAGTAAAAAAGACATGTCGATTAGGCTAATTGCCATTGCCATATTTCAACTAGTTTGTGTGCTTGTACGCGCAGCTGTGGATTGGTATGCTGTCCTGGTTGTTTACTCGTTTCGTGCCTCAAACGCCCTGAAGGCTCCTTGTGACCTCTAACATTATAAGGAACAAGTGACAGTGAGTGGGCACGATTGTCAGAGTGAAACCTGATGTAGTTTCTGCTGTTTTAGCCTACTTGCTCAAGGTTCAGTTGTGCATTGTGGAAGGCTTTTGTGCTCACCAAAGGTGTAAAGAATATGTAACACGCATGGGAAGACCTTTTGTGAGAGTGCATGAGCGTGCTCATGAGACATGCATGGGAAGACCTTCTGTTCTGAGCAGTGCAGAATATTTTTATGGGGTTCTGCTCCTCACGAGACCCGCATAAAAATACTCTGTTCAGAACAAAAGGTCTTCCTGTGCGTGTCTCATAAGCACTCTCACACAATCCTATTTAGTTGACCTCCTCAGAAGCCCTGCGTAAGGGCTCTCATAAATATTATTACATCCCGTGGTCACCATGTAACAGCATGGTTATTTGAACTGCTGCTTACTAGTTTTTTTCTCACAAAAAACACACCATTTGTGTAAACTCTTGTATGTAACCACTTTTAACATCATTGAGAACACTGATGTACAGTATGATGTCAACTTCCAAGAAGCTCTTGACCTACAGTATATCTGCATTAATATTTTATGAATGCACAGCTGTTTCAGGATTGGCTGATTGGATAATTACATGAATGAACAGAAGTACAATATAAAGTGTATAAAGTGTCATTTTAAGTGTCAATAGCTTACTTTTAGGACACGCGAATTTTCCTATGTTTTTTTTTTTTTTTCCTACAGAAAGAAGTCAATACTTGGTTGTACAACGCTCTAAAGTTAAAGGAGGCAGACTGGCAGGCTAATAAAAAACCTGAACTTGATGATGAATATTATTTTTGCCATCTGGCTTTAGATGTTATAGGGGTATGGGCATTTGGATGATTTGTCTAATTGTATGGTTTAAGATAACTATGAGCTAGCATGCTACGTAATTAACAATTTGTCTTCTCTGGACTTGTGTGAACATTGCAATTTACAGGTTGTTGATGGAGCCATAAAAGAGGTTGCATTCCTTCTGGACAATGAAAAAGGACAGACAATTTTGTTGCAGTTGGAGAGCTTCCTATTGGGGTATTATTGCATTTAGCTGATCAAACTATTATTAAACTACTTTAACCTAAGAGATAAGAGAAGTAATAATAATAATAATAATAATAATAATAATAATAATAAACAATAGTAAAATGTTCCTAGACTTCTAGTCTGGGCAGAAATTAGACTTGACTGGGATCTTTTAGTCAGTTTGTAAAATGTATTCCTTTAAAATGAAGCTTTGATGTTGAATACATTTTAACATTTTGCCAAAATGAATAGCTTTAAATGGTCATAGAACTATGTTAGTTTAAAAATAACGTTTTATTTGTATGTGGCAACAAACCTATAATAAAGATATTTACTCACTTTTGACAGTTATAAGACCTCCATGGCGGAATATCTTAAAAACCAGCAGCTGAACATAAATGAAAGCTTAAAAGCTGAGCTGTTTAATATCAGCAGGATAAGGTGAGTAATTATCAGTAATCATTACTGATTGAATTATTTTCTCAAGAAAGAACTGTTATGGGCTAATTACCTATTTTAATAAGCTATCTTCTGTAATTAAAATATTTTAACCACCAAGTACTGGAAGTGTGAATTCAAATATTTAAGAAAAATGTTGAAATGAGGAACCGTTTGGAGGTTGTAATGTCAAATGACTGTAATTACAGGGATTATATAGAGAAACAAGAGAATCTTCCAGATGAAGTGAAAGTAGCCTGGCTGGCAATTGTGTCTGAGATTAGAGATGACTGTCACAGTTACTTCCTCCTGGGCATACACAAAGATCTCAAGGTATCTATAAATAATGCACTTAGACCATTCTCAAAGCTAGGCTTTCAACCGGGTTATTTAATATGCCATTACATGTTTGGAAAGGCTGCCCATGAGTAAAATTACATTTAATGATCATTCCTTCCTAGCAAGGCTCTTTTACTCTGTAGTGTAGGCTGACTCTGAGACTCTGAGATTTTTACAGGCACCTGAAATTGTAAAGTCACAGCAAGTGCTGTAACAGCTCTTTTTTGTTATACAATGAATCTATTTAGGTTTGAGATCATAAGATTAAATGTATTAATCTATAAAAATTACTACATTCACATTACAAGCAGTGAAATTATATGTTAAATTCCAGTTTTAATATCAGATCATATTTTCATGTCAAGACGGTTGACATTCATTATTACAAGTGACTTTTATCTGACTACTAACGTAGACACACAAGTCTAATGAAATTGGATGCACACATGAATATGCCTTTGCTCAGTGAAATTATCTCAAACACTGCTCTATTTCTGTAGGTTTCTCTCCACCGCCTACTCCAGTTCCCTTTACTACTCATCCACTTAAGTCGTCACTTGACTTAAAGGAACCAGGAACCTGAAATTATACATACTTCAAATCACCCAAAATGTGACTTAATACCTGATTTGATGCAATGGATCACATTTCTTAAATAAATACCCAAAAAGAAAGATTCAGCCATGCCATTCCAATACAGTCCATGTGTGCAAGTGGGAATATAAAGCTTAAAACATATAAGAAATTTTTATTTGGTATGTACTAAAGTGTACTACGATAAACTATAGTATATACAATAATATAGGATTGGTACTTTGGCACTTCACTGGTAGTACTGTGGTGTATACCACAATACTTTGGTGAATACCATACTGCTTATTAGGTTTTGCAATTTAGCAGTTATTTAATATGGTATGCTTGTACATACTGTACCGTATTAGATATGTTTGTCTATAAAGCCAGTTTCAGCTTACACTATGGTATTTTATTATTGTTACATACACACAATGGCACCCTACTATATAAATATTTATCATAAATGTTACCATTATGGTATATAAACATGTATAACATTTGTACAATATTCTACTACATGTTCCATAGAGCCATACTGTACATGGTAAAAACATATATCGTACTATAGTACTGTACATGTGCTAAAGTATGGACCATAGTACCATAGTGATTTGTAAAAATCCAGAAATGTTGGTGTACACATGTAGCATATTACATGAAGAAATTAACTTACTCAAACACACACCCACATTATATACTGTATATACACTGTATGTAATGTATATATTCTGTATATGCAAACTGTATATACTGTATCTGTTTTTTCTGTGGTATTTACACAGGTGGTTTACTGTAAGTTGTGGACTCCAGCTTGGTTTTCAGAGCATGAAAAGATTATTGAACAACTAGAAGATACTTTGATGGAGAAAATTAACTCTTTGAAGGGGTTACACTGTGACTGTCAAAAGGTCAGCATCACCACCACCATACAAATCAGGAGTGTGCCATACAGTCATGTTTTAAAGTTGTTGTTTTTTTTAATGTAAAAATAATAGAATAATTTGATTGTAGCTGCTCTCTGTATTATGCAAATACAACCTCAGACAAAAAACATAATTTTTTACACTATGTCATTATTAATTTAACAAAACTGAACTTAAATAAAATTGTAGATCCACTTTCAGCAGCAATTACATAAAGTACTGGTTTTGGGGTATTTGCTTATACACAGATGTCTTAAGGTCCCTCCACAGCATTTCAGCTACAGTAGGTTGTGGTATGGAGTTTAACAAGGCCATTCCAAAACCTTGATTCTTTTCTTTTTTTAGCCCTTCTAATATAGATTTACTGGTGTGCTCCAGGTCATTGTCCTATTACATGACCCGATCTCGACCAGTACCTGTTGGACAGATGGTCTCACATTTACCTCTAGAAAACTTTCAAGTTCATGGTCAACTCAGTGCAAGGTGTCCAGGTCCAATGGCTGCAAAACAATCCCAAATCATCACCTCTCCAACAAGTACAAGGTGTACGAAGAGTAGGAGGTGTTTCTGCTGGGCATTAAGGCCAAACAACTCCACTTTGGTCTCATTTGTCTATAGGACATTGTTCCTGAAGTCTTGTGGTTTGTTCAAATGCAGTTTTGTGAACCTCAGGCATGCATTGGTTTTATGGTTTTTCTTTTAGACAGAAGATGTTTCTCCTGCCAGTCCTTTCAAACAAACTGCACTTGCTCCGTATTCTTCTAATTGTGCTGTCATACAGTGGGGTGTGTGGGGTCAGAGATATAGCTCTTGGTTGTTGTTTTTTTGTATTTCTCTGAGCATTGCATTGTCTGACCATAGGGTGAATGTGCTGGGACATCCACTTCTTGAAGATTGCAACTGCCTTGAATGCTTTCCGCTTTTGAATAATCTTTCCTACTGTACAATGTTGAACACCAAATTGTTTTGGAATGGTTTAATAACCCTTTTCAGATTGATGTGCAGCAACAATTGCTTCTTTAAGATCACTGTTCATGTCTTTTCCTCTTGGCATTGTGTTAACAAACATATGTCTGCACATATGCTGATGATCAGTTAATCAACGGCAGATGATTTAAAGCAACTGGCTGCAACTTAAACTACTAGTATTGGCCACATGTTTTGTTATTATTATTTTAACTTCATTTTTGTTAAATAAATAAAGGCATGATGAAAAAAGTTATATGTCTGAGGTTGTATACTGTGACCCACTACAATTAGATGAATTTTATTGTTCTTGCACAAAAAAATATTGAATTAAAAGATTGAGTTTGAAAATGACTGTACATCTGCACACGATCTATCTCTGTCTCTGTCTCTCTTTCTCTTTGTCTCTCTCTTTCTCTCTCTTCTATAACTGTGCGTATAGGAGCTGTTGACTCGGCTTCATTTTGAGGTGATGATTGAATACGTGAGGAGGATGCTAAAGAGGAAATTGAAACTAAAAAACAAGCATGAGCAGGAGGCAGCTGCACACTTTCTCTGTGAGGACAGCAACAGAATCAACACACTGTTTGACAGAAATGTTAGTAGACCTCTTGCACACATACAGACAGCCCCAAAAAGCAAAGTCATTGCAATTACATAACGTCAGATGTTGTAATATTCGTTTAATATTTACTATTATTTTAAACTCTTTCTTGCCATTGCATGGCTTCATAATAATCTTCAGATCCTGACATTTATTTTGGACCGGTGAAATTGCTTAATACATAAACTCCTAACATGATCACCCCAAAAAGTTAATGTCTCATGTTCTGTAAAAATAAGCAGAATGCTTAATTTCACTTATTTGTAAGATTCAATTTCAGTCTAATTACTTTGCCTAGATTTTGAACTGTATTATCCAGATCATACACCACCTAATCTGCTTAACATCTATCATCTATGTAATATGTTTTAAATGTTTTATCTGTTATGTATGTTATTACCATCAGACTAAGTAATAATGTGCAAAGTAAACTTGTACAGTATTTTGGATTAGAGCATATCCCAATTATTGCTGAGGTTCTCCAAATCACCTAAATACATTTACCAGAGCTTTTTTTTTTTAGTGTTTTTATTGTTGTTGATGATGTCAATATTTAAGAATTAATAATATGAATTATTAATTAACTATCAATTTATTAAATATTTAAATATTTAACATTATATAAATATTTAATTTATTCCAACAATAATTAATTTATTCCAACAGCGATCAGAGAAGGAATGGCTGTCTGAAATTTTGCCCAGAGTTTCCGAGGTGATAAAGGAGCAAGATCCAGAAAGCCTTGAACTGGAAATCTGTGTACTCTTAAAACACCACCCTGACCTCAGGTGGGTATGAGCACACAGTATTTTTTATAAATGTTATGTCATAGTTATGTATTTATAGTAATTGTACAAATGTCCAAGTGATGTTTTTGTCATTAAGATAAAAGCAGCTAATAAGTAAAATTTGGAAAATGGATTAGTTAGAGGGCAAAGGAGGAAGTGCCAGTCCAAAGCCCGGATACGTCATCATAAAACCTGTGCCCTGCAGTATGTGGTTTTGCTTTGTCCTGTTAAAATACACAAGGCATTCCTTGAAATAGACATCGTCTAAAACCTTTCTATACCTTTCAGCATTCATAGTGCCTTCCAAAACATGCAAACTGCCCATAGCATATGCACTTATGCACCGCCATACCATCTGGCTTTTGAACTGAACGCTGATAACACGCTGGAAGGTTCCCCTTCTCTTTAGCCTGGAGGACACAGCGTCCGTGATTTCCATGTGTGAAGAATGTCTTGTCCAAATTTAACAAAATGTATATTCCTTTAAAGGGAAGTTGTTAAACTGGTTGCTGATTAACAGGTGACTTCTTGTGTTTCCTTCAGTCTCAAGGAAATTAATCCCCTTTATTCATTCAGCATCCATTGAGCGTAACGAGCAGAACAACCTTTAACCAGAGCTTACAATTTAACTAGACGGCCAACGCTATGGTGGAAGTTCATTCTGTATGCTGTTGTCATGATGATCACAGTTAACAGTGCTGCACTGACCATTTTGGAGCTGCAGAAACAGAATCAGTCAGTCACTGTGCAAGCTAGCTCTCTTACATGCTAAAAGACGTTTCAGACTATTTTATTGGTGATATGAGCTTTTCATTTTTTATGTCACCTTGTTGCCGTCTAACAATATTGTATATTGTTTCTCCTTCACAGTGAGCGACAGATCTGTCAGCTTTTGCAGCTGAAAAGCAGATGTCCAGATGTACGCATGATAAGAGAGTGTTACCAACAGACTATAAGCAATGTGCAAAACCCAGAGCTGACTCAAACTTTCTTCTCCCATGTGCCTAAAAGTATTTCATTGAGCTTCTCTTCTTGCCTCCCCTTCTGTTGTTTTAATGACGTGCTCCCATGTAGGAAATGATAACAACTATTCTGTCATGTTCATCTCAATATAACAAAATCAGGTGACATGCAGGTCATATTGACATAATTAAATACAGTTAAAGCTTGGATTGTGAGCATAATTCATTCTGGAACTGTGCTTGTAATCCAAATCACTTATATATCAAAGCAAATTTCCCCATAAGAAATAATGGACACAAAATAATAAAAAAAAAAATTTAATGCTTTACATGCACACACATGGTCATAATGTTTTAGTCAACAGTACACGCGCACGGATGTTGACTATACGGGTGACTCATGTGCATTGAGACCGAGCATGGGAGATGATTACCCACAATCCCGCAGCACACGAAAGAGAAGAACCATTGACTCAGTTGTGATCACGTTACGCTCGGCAGACTAAAACGTATACATACTGATCGTAGTGCAAAACCTCGCTCATTTATCAAGTTCAAATTTATTTTTAAATTTAGAGATTTTTGCTTGTCTTGCAAAACACTCGCAGACTAAGTTACTCACAATTCAAGGTTTTACTGTAAACATATATAAAGTTATAAAAAAAAGGATTGTTATTCGTGGATTGTTATTGTGAGTTAATATAATGGTACCTCTTGGTAGAATTCTTAATGTAAGTCAAGTAACTGAGCTTTTTTTCCCTGGCTCAGCAGCAGTGTTGGGGGACGTTACTTTTTAAAGTAATTAATTACTTTTTAATGTAACTGTCATTAAAAAGTAATCAGTTACATTACAGCGTTACTTTCTGATAAAAGTAACTAGTTAGAGAACTTTTCCATTG
>JAOVVA010068395.1:0-13417 GCA_028565275.1 Leiocassis micropogon
GACAGACCACAAGCAGTGGATGAACATAGTCTCACTTTCACCCCCAACTTCAGCACTAGAGGCCGCTAGGGTTGTGTCCCAAACTGCTTGTTGTGCTTACTGTAAAACCACCATTCCCCTTACCATCCCCTTTAGATTAAAAATGCTGTGTATTATGTAAAAGTTGTCATGAGAATGAAATATAAAAAATTTCTGCTTATGATCATCTACTAACTCTAAATAATGGCGATTAGCCAATCAGAATTGAATATTGTATTTTTTCTCGCTTTTTACATTTTCGCCATGGCCAAGAGAACAGGTTAAGCACAGCTTTTGACATAGTATTTCTAAAAGAAGAGAACTAAAGGTATGATTCATACGCACAAATCCTTTCAGCGGAGACGCGATGAAAACTGAATATTCAGTTTAATACAGGAGGTTTCGAAATGACTGACAGCTTTAATGATTATAAAAGGCGATCTTTATCCAATTTGTGTAATTTCATTTACACAAATGAAATCACACAGGCTGCACGCACAGTCATAGGGAGCACCAAGCTTCATAAGTCAGTGTGCCAAAAGGCATCGTCCCGTGTAATTAGTGCTATTCTGACTACATGTGTTACCATGTCTGCTATTCCATCATGGACAAAAAGTTAGAACAAAGAGTGAACAAAGAGAGATTCGGAAAGTTTACGGCGATGCTGCAATGAGATGTTTTGAGTGGCCTGCATGCTTCATGTCGAGGATCATTACTGGTGATCAAACTTGGGTGTACGGGTACTACCATGAGATGAAGCAACAGGCTTCACAGTGGAAGAACTCAACATCTTCACCGTGAAAGGCAAGGCAGTTCGACTGATTGCATGCTCTTTGTCTTTTTCGACATTCGTAGCATTGAGCATTGCGAATTCGTCCTCAGAGACTAGACCATCAATAACGAATTCTACTGCTAGGTTTTATGGTGTCTGAGGGAGGATGTACGGCGAAAGTGACCAGATCTGTGGCGCGCTAATCTTAAAACTTTTTGATCCCACCTCCTATATTAATTCTATTTTATTTTGAAACTTAATTTACAATTTAAATTTTATTTCATTGCAAATTATAGCTTAAGTTGAACTGTATTTTCTATTGGGAAATTTTCGTCCATAAGAATTTCACTGTATGGCATACTGTGTATGGTTGTGTAAGTGACAAAAAATATTAGAATTTGAATTCGATCTCATCACAAAGATGCTTTTACTGTATATAATTTATATTTACATTATTGATATCATATTTCTTTTTGAAAAATCACTTGTCAATACAAATACTGCTATTGAAACTCACTTGAGTAACCTAGTTAATATTCAGATTATTTGTATTGTGGTTAGGTTGTTTGTTTCTTATTTTTCCATAATTTTCACAGAGTCCAGTTTGTATGATTGCTTCATTGTTCATTAGCTTGACAAATTACACTAGGCCACTTAGTGTCCCATGGTATTATGTATGAGTTATAGTTTATATCAGTACTGTATAAGTGCATTTAATTGAACTTATTCTTTATATCATATACTGTACATCAGGCAAAAACAATCTGATCACCTGTCTCGATGATCCATATATATATATATATATATATATATATTGTTATGACGACCATTAATGTGATCACAGCATTGGAATGACTTGACATCTAATAAATTAAATTGTGTTTTATTTCCTACAGCACATATTTTCTTTTTCTATTTTATTAAAATAAAAAAAGAAACCTACTGTATAATGGGCTTTGATGTCATACTCTAACTACTGCATGCAGCCTTTTCATTTTTGTTTGTCTGTTGTCTCTTGTGCACACATTCCACTGGTTGACATTTAAATACGTCAAATTATAGCCAGATCATTAACATTAATAACATTTGTGCTATTGTTAAATGTAATCAGTGTTTAATTGCACACCTTAGTAATTCAACATTCCAGTTCAGAACCACACCCACGTAAATACATCAGCACTGAACATTTTGTGAACAAATATTTTTCATAATTTGCCTTCACATTTTCACCACAACAGAAGGAACGTACTAGCCTTACATTGAGCGACTGCAACAACAGTCAATTTTTTTTTTTAGCCATGAAACATTCGTTGCAGGTAAAAGGTAAGCACTAGTGTGTTCTGGGTTTTAACTCGTGATCTATTAAAGGAACCAACAAGAAAAACATCACAAAGACTTATCATACCCCTCAGCCAATATAACATGACAACTTGTAAAATTAAATCAGTGAAAAATAAACATGTGACTGATTAATCAAAAAAGATTCATAATGGTTAATAATGGATTATTAATTAATGAATTATAATAAATCTGTCACATATTTAGATTTCACTTATTCATATAGGCTATTTTTACTAATTTCATATTTTTTGTGTAAAAAAATATAAAAGTATAATGCAATTTTTTCTATGTAACCCCTTCCAACAATATTAATTTAATATATATTCCATTCTAAAATACATTCTATTTTTATTTCTGTTTTTAATTGGTTATGTAATTGTATTTTTCTGTGTGTTCCATTTTACTTCATTTCTTTTTTTTTAATTATTCATTTATTTTCACCTTGGTTAATTTTTACATATAGAGCACATGCTGTTGTTTTCCCACAGGTAACGTTCAGATTAACATTAAACTCATAATCTTAAGAACGAATTCATTAATTAACTAAACATTTTTTTCAATAAAGCAAGTGGTGTTATATTGTCCACATTATTTTATTTGTGTTATTCACTCAATGCCATGGGTTTACTTGTGTTCACATGTTTCTCACACTTGATTCCAGTTTACTATGAAATTAATGTATTATACCCCCCCCCCCTTTTTTTTTTCTTCTCAACAGTGTTAGATAACGTTGGACAGTTCTTCAGAGTTTGCATGCTCCACCCAAGTTAGGAGTTATATACAAATTACCAGTCCAAAGTTTGGACACACCTTCTAATTCAGTGTTTTTTATGTTCTGTGATTTGTTTTCTACATTCCAGAACAAGTAGACTGGAGATTTCTGGAAGAGTATTGTCAAGTGCATTTGCAAAACCCATGAAGCTCCATGATGTAACTGTCTCTCATGAAGACCTTCCCAGGAAAGCAAGACCAAAACTGACGTCTGCTGCAGAGGAGACGTTCATTTAGAGTCACCAGCCTCAGAAATCACCAATTAACAACCAGCACCTCAGATTAGAGGCTTTATGAAGGATTTACAGAGCAGAAGTAGCAGAAATATCTCACTATCAACTGTTCAGAGAAGATTATTGTGTATTTTGGATGCCTTTAGTATTGCTTTACAGTGTAGAAAGAAGTAAAAATCAGAAATGATCATGGAATTCAAGGTGTGTCAAAACTTTGTTGGTTTGTATAACTATGAAAGGACAACATGTGTTTTTTTCTAATTCAATCTGTAGCTGAATATCTGTTTGACCTTGAGCTGCGATGATATTGACATGAAAGAATATCTCTCCCTTTCTATTAAGAACAGTTACACCCAGATATACAGGTTTGTCACTGAAGCATGACGGGTGGTGGCAGCTAACTTTTACCAACTGTAATTAAAACACAAATGACAATACAGTAGTGAAGGAAATGAAACATTGCAAAACGAACCTCCAGAGGTTAAATAAAGACACGTTTTCTATTTGTGTGCATTATTTAGTTTCATAGGGTTTGCGCAGGAAATTCATAAAAATGTATTACTCAAGAAAATTTAGGGCTGAATCTTGATCCGGAGAGCAAGCCTGTAGAGGAACCTAATTTATGGTGCACATACTTATATCATTGCACCAAGCTTCCACTTCACCACTGCAGACCTCACACTGTCTCTTTCCATCACTCATGAGTTAGTTTTCTACTAATACCTGTCTTCATCCTCTCTGCAAGGTCTAAGTTTTCGCCCCACACCTAAAGGGAGAGCCCCAACATCCCAACTTCCCAACATCGATGCCGATAATTATCACCATTCTAAGTTGTAATGTGTTTGTGAAAAGTGCACCTGCAGATGGTGGCAATAGTACATGTGCAAATACCCGAGATGCTTCTCGTGGCCTATCCATCACCCTCTGTCGTGTTTCCTCAATTATAAAAAAAACATGCTTAACACACGTGTAGGCAAAGTTGCTCCGAGCTTTTTATGTTCGCAGTCATACTGATTAGCGTCACTTAGACATAGAGCCAGGAGCGTAAATGATGACCAAGGTTCACACCCTAACATTTCAGCAATGCCAACTGCAAGAGTCAGCTGCACACTAGCTAAACTTTTCCCTAACTATTTTCATTCTAATCTTTTTTGTCACTATGTTTAAGCAGTGAAACATTTGACACTACAAATCATTCTAAAATCCAGCTCATTCTGTGTGTTTCTCAATCAAGAATGGATTTAAACTTCACACACAAACTCATAGAAAGGTTTATTGTATCTGGTTGTCCTCTAGAAAAGACAGGAGAAAGACATGAGTCCTTGCTACGACCTCACAAATAAGAGTCTTACAAAAATATCCATAACACAAACATAACAAAAAAACAAAAAAAAAAATCAGCAGAGTTCCAGATCTACAGTCTCGTGTAAACGTTAGTACCCTCTCGTTTAATTCGTTCTAGTGTTACGCAAATACAACCTTAGACAGCCAATATATAAGCTTTTTTTTAAACATACCATTATTTATTTAGCAAAAATAGGGTAAGTTGCGTTCCCTATTTATCCACATGACCACATGACGCTAATAGTCATGTGCTGCTAATCATCAGTCCTCTACTAACTGATCTTCATGCAGACCTCTATAAAAGCAGAAGTTTCGGCAGTTTGCTGATCTGGAGCATTCAGGTGTGCTAACACAATGCCAAGAGGGAAAAACATAAGCAATCATTGTAGAAAATAAATTATTGCCACACATGGGAAGGACTAAAAACATTTTCAATTTGGAGCTTTACATGCTACGATGAGAAAGTTTCTTTACAAGTGGAAAGTATCCAAAACAGTTGCCAATCGTGGATGTCCATGCACACTGATCCTTAAGGACAGACTGCGCAATAGTTTATACAATAATACAGAAGATAATACAAAAAATCCCAAGAGCTACATCTCAGACCCCACATGCCTGACTGAGCATGTTAGAAAAATATTGAACAGGTACAGTTTGTTTTGAGAGGTTTCCAGAAGAAAGCATCTTCTGTCTAAAAAGAACATGGAAGCACAACTGAGGTTCGCAAAACTACGGCTGAGGCTTCTGGAAAAATGTCGTATGGACAGATAAGACCAAAGTGGAGTTGTTTGGCCTTAACCATTTTGCCATTTTTGGCAAAAACCAAATAAACCAATTCAGCAGAAACACCTCATCCCCACTTGTCAAGCACATTGGTAGAGGGGTGATGATTTGGGCTTGTTTTTGCAGCAGCCACAGGACCTGGGCACCTTGCAGTCATTAAGTCGACTCCTCTGTATTAGACTAATTCTAAGACCTGATATAATGAGAAGGTTTTTTTTTTTTATGCTTTAACACAAAAACACACAGAATTTAAAGATGGGGTACTAACTTTTACACATGACTGTATGTGAATACTGTAAGTTACAATAAATCTGAAGAAAAAAAAAAAGAAAAAAAGAAGAAAATCTATCATTTTGGAGAAATGAAGTCCAGCCCATGACTCATAATGAAGGCAGAAGTGTGTTTATTTCAACTGCTGGGTTTAACCTTCGATTTTTATATGTCTTGTAAACTTTATTCTTTTCAGTTCTGACTCACTCGATTCAGTAAAAGAGTGTCATTGCCATGAGTGACATTTTGGCACAATGTGATTTCCTGATTTCACAGAATTCAAGTGAGAAAAAGCAAGCCAAAAGGATCACATTTACATTTGTTTTCATAGCTCTTGAATGCATAATAGCATTCATATGAAAGTCACAGGCTTAAATTAACAATGAGAAAGTCGTGAAACAGGTTTTTTAAATTGAATATCTATTTATGTTTTGGTGACCCCCCTAATAATTGACTGACTAAGATATGCTATTTAGGAGTCGAGAATGGTATTTGAAACACACCTGACATGTCACACCTCAAACTCAGAAGCGTCTAGTTGTTGACGCAGTGTAGAGTAAAAGCAGCAGAGTTTGAAAGCTCTGTCAGAGGACAATGACCAGGCTCACAGGAAAACTACTCATATAGAAAAGCATCTCAGAATGCACAAGAGGTGAAATAAAAATGATATCCAACCAGATATAAGATGCTTGCCCACTGCTGCTCCAGAGTTTTGTTTTTGGTTTAACAGCAAACACCTGTTGCTTAGGTGTGTGCCTTTTATGACTGATTTTAATTTTACTCAGGCCAACACAGATTGCACAAGCCACATTATATCAATACGTAACGGCTGCGGATTTGTATTGTGCCACCCCAGTGAAGTCTACGCATTCAAACTGGCTACCCCACCTTTTCTTCCGGAACACACCCAACTCTCCTGACTCTCTTACGCTGGAAGATGACGATGGTCATGATTTACGTTCTCAATTAGAAGACGCCCATTAGGCAAGACAGACCTCTTTTTTTTTCAGTCAAATCAGTTTATTAAGAAGGAGGAAGGCGTTGTGAATCAGTAGTTAATATTCTGAGCTTATGATAAGAAGGTGTTGAGTTTGAATCTGAAGACTGACAGAGAGGCACCGCTGGGGAAATAGGCGACGACTTTACACTTAACATTTTCGGATCAGACTTTGTGGCATGTAAGTTGCATTGCAATAATAATTCTGCCGTGTAAGTGCATTTATTTTGCATATGTTAATATTTGCAAGAACATACTGTACAGGTGAACTATGCATTGCAGTATTGCGTTTTAGCCAAGAAAATCCCAAAGGTTTCATTTTGGTTAGTTTTATTTTATGATTTACTTCAAAGACCAAGTTCAGTCCTAGTAAATAATTGGAAGATAATTAGGAACATTTAAAAACATTTATGATATCTTGAATTCTTTTTTGCACATTCCTCAATTTCATGCAAAATTAGCAAAAAAATAAAAAATAAAAATCACTAAATACTAACAAAAAATAATATATTTTCCAAAAGTAATTAATTCAATTTGTGGATAATATATAAGACTAGTAATCCTGGGTGATATCTACACACTAATCTCTCTAGCCTTATTTCCAGCAGTAAATATCATTCACACTATCATTGCTTCAAACTTTCATTTTGAGTTTTATTTTATTGGCTGAATTTTTATTTCTACATTTTTGTTTTTCCCTTTTGTTTTCCCTTTTTTCTTTTTTAATGAACATTCCAAATTGATGTCTCCGATTTTAGGGTCATCTATACAATTTAAATCACAGGGTGCGTAAAGTTACTACAGTACATTATTTGACAGCTGGTATCCAATCCAGCTAACTAATTCTTAGGACTTTAAGCCTTATCACTATACACAAGAAATGTATTAATTGTTACCTAAAGTTGAATTGTTAAAGCATGTTATAGGCAGAAAAAATGCATATTTTTTAAAGAAATTTCTTATTGTTTTTAAAGTTCTTTTCTGTCTGTTGTGTTGTCTGTTCATTCTGTCATTTTATTTTTTTTGTTTGTGTTGTGTTTCCCACAATACTTTTCACATAATTTTTCCTCTTATGCATCTTTTCTGCCCATGCTCATATTTGCCATTTCTTAAATTCAATATTTGTATTTTTTTTCATACTTTTGCCCTTTTTTTTTGCTATCAATTTGGAATTTATTTGCACAAATTTGCTGATAAATTTCGCATAATTTCAACAATGTGAACAACATTTTCATCAGGGTTTGGTTTTCTTTGTCTACATTTTTTTTTCTAATTACTTAGATGACTTGCTTAGCTCAATTCCTTATTATTTACGTTATAATTAGCGTCATCGCTAATCCATTCTTTTGTTTGTTTGTTCTGAGACCACTCCTAGGAGTTATAGCTATATTATTAAGTCTTCCAGTCAGACCAGTTTGTGCACATGCATTATACTGTGATAAATACTACAGTGCTAGTGGAATGCTGGTGAATTTTTGTGGGGGTGGTTGAGCAGTGTTATCGGAGGATTCCACAGGAGAAACCATGCATACACATGCATCCACAGGCAGGTCTTCACATGCCTCACATGCCTCTTACCTCTTTGGGTACTTTTTAATGTAGAAATTTCAACTAGACCAGGGCAGAATGGCTGCAGGCTTGGCCTTTGAAAAATGATCTAATGATGGTTGTTAGGTGTGGCACAGATTTGAAAACGTGTATAAGGGTATGGCCTCTCAGGTGTGGCTTCACAGGCCCTCTCAGGGTATTGGTAGCAGATGCTTTGGGTACTCTTGATTGTGGTGTGGCATCAATTGTTCCTGGGCACGGTACAGATCAATCATGCCTCGTGTAAAAGTGCCCTCAGTTATACACAAATCACAGACATTTCAACACATGCTAACCACAGATGTTAACACTTGGATGTTTTTTGTTTTTATTGCAGCATCCCTTTTGATTGAAGATGGTTTGTAGAACAGCCCTACACTATGCCCTGTTTTGGCTCATCCTGGCTTCAGCATCTGCGCAGCTCACTGAAGATCAGAAGAAAACGATTGTGGATTTGCACAACAATTATCGCTCCATGGTCGATCCCCAACCTGCTAACATGCAACGCATGGTGAGCGCCGAGCGTACCTGCACTCACATGAACACTGAGCTAGAATGCTTGCTGTAAAAGTACTTTAGTGAGTAAATTAGTGCTTTCTGTTAAAATGTTTGAAGTCAAAGGTTTTGTAATAGATTGGGGACTTCTTACATTCTCTTATATTCCATAATGATGTTGATCATTAGCAAACTAACCAAGACAAAGAGGTGTTTCCAGTTGCCTGTCAATCATAATGCTTATTGGCACTAGCATTTGTTTTTCTAACCTATGCATAACTTGTATTGCAAAACAGCTCACTTTAGCTAACGCCTACTAAATGCCTAAAGGTTATTGAGAGGTATTGAAAAGTTCTAAACACCAGCGGACTATTTTTTTTACACTTCAGTGTTAGTGTTCATTGCAAAAGTAAGCAGTTTTTTTTACTTGAGCTTTTACTCATTTCTTTGTGGTCTTGTGCCAGTTCTCAGGCAATAAGCATTAATTTTTTTTTTTTGTGGCAGCAGATAGATAGCTTCAACTCCTCTTCCCAATTTGATACCATTGCAATGTTAAACTATAATTGACTAAAATTAAAATTAATTAATATTTAATTAATAAACAAAAACATTTACATTTAATGAAAAATCAAATAAACTGAAATCTCAAATTGACAAAATTACTTCACTTTTTAGGTAACATTAAATGTAACTATAAATGGAATAAAACATACATTATATGTAGTAATTACTGGGGTCCTATTAGAGGAATAAAACACTTTTTTTTTTTTTTTACAGTAATAGTATGGCCACAAAGTGTTTTATCCAGTTTAAAATACAAACACATGAAGACAACAATCTTTTTTTATTGATTAATCTATTTAATAAATGTGTTTAAAATAATAAGGATTAGAATTTAACTTTAAGTCCATTTTTAAGGCATGCTCTGACTTCAATAATTTACAGTAAAGACACCTGCTCATATGTGAACCTTGTGTTGTGTTTGTGTAGCTCTGGGATGATGCAGTTAGTCAGGTGGCAGAGAATTTCGCTGCTCGGTGCTATTGGGACCACAACCCTAATGTCATCGGAGTACTTGGGGAAAGCCTCTTCATGACACTCGGACCCCTGACCCTCGATTTTACAATAGGATTATGGTACGGATAAAAAGTCTTAATACAACTCAACCCAGCTGAGCTAAAATTAAATTAAAATATAAAACACTGCTCCAGTGTTTGTGGGTATTTTTTTTTATGACTGTCTTTGTTTTCTTTCACCAGGTATAACGAAAAACAGAATTATGACTTTCCCACAGACAGCTGCGCTGCAGGGAAACTGTGTGGAGATTATACTCAGGTAAAAAAAAAGGAATAAATATCCACATGGGATTGTTCTGAACATGATCCATTTACTTTGATAACATTTTCACGAATCACACAACATACAAAAATATTTTCTCAACAGCATGTTTAATTACAATTAAAACAGTGCCATTTCACATTCAACACGTATTAAAAAATATGTCAAATACTTTTACCTTATCAAAAAAATCAAGGAAAATCTGCGTGTGTTTGTTTCAGATGGTGTGGGCGAACACAACCTTCATCGGCTGTGCTGCACAATTTTGCCCTAAGGTTTCGAACTTTGATGCTGAAAACGCCACAATCCTGGTCTGCAACTACTACCCTCCGTAAGTCTGTGGTTAATTATACCGCAATGACCTTCTCAGTTTGAGTGTTACAACAGAAAATGATCAGAATTGTGACAAATTAAAGTACAAACCATTATATGTGGGCGGAGTTATCCTGGAAGAGACTGCATCTATTTTAACAGAAATTTTCATCACAGGGTAAAAAGTGACACGTGAACTGTGTATTGATTTTCAGCGATGCAAATCTTTAGCAAAAATAAGCGCCCCCTGACAGCATAACAGAAATACTTTTAATCTGTCACCATTTTGTATATTCCATATATATTTCATCTACAATACCGTTTAACAATGTATTCGCACACTAAAGGTACTCATTTTTACTTATAATAATAATAATAATAATAATAATAATAAATATGATTTGCTTTACAGAGGTAACATAAAGGGACAACTGCCTTATCAGGTTGGACTGCCATGCTCATCATGTCCGAACAGCACGATTGGATGCTTGAGCAATTCCTGTGGTAAGTTCACAATCCTACAGTAAATGCTCATAAATGCTTCCTTTACACAACATACAGTGATATACTTTTCAATAATATTGAAAGGTATGTTGAGAATGATGGGCTCAATCACACAAGATCTTGTTTCTATAATAATAAACAAACACATCTGATCATTAATATGGTGACATAACATGGGATGTCAGATGATTTTTTTTTTTGGCGCTTCCCGGTTTTTAGACTGTCGGGGTCCCGGCTTAGACGTCTCTGTGTGATTTGTTACTATAGAAACACTATCAAATTCAAATGAATGCCGTAATACATTATAAACCTGTAACTGTTATTCACGGCTTAATGCACTAATACCAATACTTATAAATAACACAGCTATTTTTAATAAGCTTTTTCATAATTCTATCCAGCATGTTCTATGTTCAACAAATTCTTATATTCCATTTGTATATTTCCTACAGATAGAGGAACGACTTTTTCCTCAGGAATTTCATCGAACCTCATAGCAAATTTATCCAACATAGACAATTTTGCTAGCAGCATAAGCACACTAAATTCAGCAGGATTTACGAAACCCTCAGCAGCTTCCCTCCTGCTTGCCGGTCTGATGGCGGTTTTCTTTCGATTGTCATAAGCATGATGTTCAACGAATGCTGAAGATTTCCAGGAGCAATAGATCAAGGTCAAGCCCAGGTTACTGATGGATAATTTATACATTTACCTTAGGTATTAGTGTCCTTTATGTGTGTTATGTGTCATGTATATAATGTCAGTGACTTGGATTACAAACTCCCCCTGTAAATGTTTACTGTACACATTTAATGTAAGAAACGTTCAGAAATACACTAGTTTTAAATATTACGTATATCCTCATACTTGGTAATACTGGGTATTTCACTTCAAGCTCATTATTGTTCAGAAGTTCGAGTATTGTTATAATTATTTATTCTACAAACATGTCAATACGTACATACTTATATATTTATATATGTACATTAAATGTATGTTATAAACAGATTGTATTATATGTTAACTTTTATATGATAAACGGGAACAAATGTTATTTGTGACTGTAATGCACTGATGCCAGAAATATAATCCTGAAAAATAAATCACTCAGTGAAATGAATCATCTGGAAATGTCGGGCTACAGAAAGTTAAACATGCTCCTATGTCATTCTACTACTTTAAAATTTATGATTGTATTTTTACAATGATGTAAACTCTTATCACTGAGCACTTTTTACCTTAGTACATCAAATAAATGCTGGAATTATTGGGATGAATTATTCACGCTTAAATAAATAATTAAATTATTATTATTGCTGTAAAAAAATTATAAAACATGTTCGATGTGTGTTTTATTAGGATTAAACAAGAAGTACATTAACAGTCATCCAAGTGTAGTTTGTATTATTTTCATATTTCAAATGATTTCACAACAGGATTCATCTACTCTAATCATAAAGACTGTCCTGTGCTCATCCCAGGACTTCCAATTCACCCTATAATTAATAGAAGTTGGTACCAGTACTACTGTTATCACTTGTGTTTCACCCACAGTTCCATTATGAACCAAATCCACATCACTCAATTCAATCATACTGTATGTAATACCCCGGCACTATTTCGGGCTCTGTATCGTGATGCTCCCACCCTCGTGCTTTACTATATCTGTGGCGTTTATGAGATCACACACATCGACCCTTCTTTCTCCAAACATGATTAGCTTTGTTATGGCTAAAAAAAAAAAAACTCTTTATTTGACCAAAGCATAATGCTTCAAATGGCTTCTGATTCGTTTAAATGCTAAATGTAAAAAGATTCATTGGATCACATTGTGGTGCACTTCTTGATCCTGCTGTTTTCAGGTCATCCTGCAACTCTTTTCAAAAGACTGCTGACATCTTTTCTAAATTCTCTTCAAATTATTTAAAATGATTATTCAGTGAGCTTTATCAGACTAATAATTTTAAAGCAGATGTATAAAGTCTGTGCTATGGCTCTTATTTCACTGTATAACTGCGCTGTTGTTCCTTGGGTCATCTCAGGGAGTTCCTTGCCGCTGTCACTTGTTGCTTTTTTATTAGAGATTTAAATAATTTCCAGATTTCTTAAAAAAAAAAAAGTAAAACATATTTAAAATAAATATTGGACTAAAATTCTCAGATTCTAGCAACTTTCAAATAAAATGCACTCAGCAAAAAATGTAAGCCTTACAATATAAGAAGCAGATAAAAAACAACAACAACAATTGTTCTGAATCAACACCATCTAGCCAAACTCTACTTGATTATCAGTTCAAAACTCTTCTTTTCATGTGCTAGGATTTGGACACAGCATACTGTATTCATTTCATATGAATGTGATTTACGGGTGTGGCTTTGGAGAGAAGAAAATTTTCTTCCTTCTGATAAAAGTAACTAGTTTGAGTACTTTTCCATAGCAGAAAATGAAAACTCCTTTGTGATTCCTCATGCATGTTGTTTTAGTCCAGACCTTTATAATTATTTGACCATCATCACTCAGCCAAGTTTGGCCCATAATCTGTTAACTACTATCAGCAGGAATAACAGAGGGGGGCGGATTATCGGGGCGAGGCTGGGGCGGGGCTTGTAGGACGACTTACACACACACACACACACACACACACACACACAC
>JAOVVA010068456.1:0-13415 GCA_028565275.1 Leiocassis micropogon
TGTGTGTGTGTGTGTATACGTGTGTGTGTGTGTGTGTATACGTGTGTGTGTGTGTGTGTATACGTGTGTGTGTGTGTATATACGTGTGTGTGTATATACGTGTGTGTGTATACGTACGTGCGTGTGTGTGTGTATACGTACGTGTGTGTGTACTGAAGGTCGAGAAGTTCAGTACTTACGGGCTTCTACGTTTCATTTTCAGTTATTAGAAAAATATATCTGTCATGTTTGATAAAGTTTTCATACCAAGTGGAGTCGGGTGGTTTCAGTTTATCTCACATGCGCGCGCGCACACCCTGGAGTTGTAACCTTGGCCGTTACTGTGAGCTTCATGACTCATCAGCTGTGTGATTTTTCCTGGAAGTTGACGGGACTCATTAGTGCTGACCGACTGCTGCACTCACTCCAGGCTTACACTCTAGAGAGGAAGTCTCAGTTACTTCACACCTCACACCTCCGCTTTTAACAAACGACAACAAAAACAAGTACAGTAACAGGTTGACCTCTGGTGATGCGGTGCAGCTTTGCTTCCATGCATATGAGCTTGCAAAAGTATTGGAACATGTTTTTTTTTTTTTTTTTTTTTTTAACGTACGAAATTAGACAGACGGTCGCTTTTTTTTTTTGCACTAATACTTAAACCTGGTGCATCACTGCATATCGATACCCATCTGATATTCTTTTTCTTTAAAAACTGCAAAAGTTATTTTTGATTTCACATTCTAAAAAAAATCATCATAAGAAAAACAAACATGTATATTAAAATACTACTACTAATAATAATAATACTAATAAATCACAAAATGCAATTAAATCTTTTTGTATACATTTCTTTGTTCCAGAACTTAATTTCTCACCGAAAAGCCAATTAAAGTTTTTGTTTGTTTTCTATTTTAATCCTGATGCTGATTCTACTCCAGATCCCTGATCTGATCCCAATTCTGATCCTGATCTTTATCCTGATTTTTTTTAAAAACCTGATTCTACTCCTGATCCTGATCTTAATCCTTATTCTGATTCTACTCCTGATCCCCAATTTTATCTTGATCCTGATCCTGGGTGTCAGATTGATGTTCTCTTTAATCACAGCCCAATACAAGCTTTAAGGTGGTAAACCATATACATTAGATGAAAATTTTCCTAAAAGTGAAGTATCTGATTTTCTCAAGATAAAGTCGACCCTGTCAGAACTTCTGTAGAAATATACCAGATATGTCATGCGTTCAACAGAAACTTGTTACAAAGTCAGCTAGCGTTGGCATTTAGTATTGTTTTTATTTATTTATTTAAAATTTATTGCTTCGTGTTTGTAAATTAATCGCAGGTAAAATTGAGTTAAGCTCATTATTAAATTGTAAGAATTTTAGAGATTCTTTAACGTCACTGTGGAAAACTTGTGATTTGAGCAGAACACCGGAAACTTTTCCAGATTTGCGGATCTCTCAACTTTGGTCTAGTTGGTACATTTGGTACTTTTTTTAAGGATTCTGTTTCATTGCATTTTTTTTTCCAATAAGGTGACCAGGATTTTAAAATACAAATTTTAAAGGCATATTTTGGTTAAAATGATTTGATAAAAACAAAATTCAAATAGACACAAAAAGCATAATAATATTCAAATAGAAGCTCTGCAGTCTGGAGTTAAACCTGAAGCGTGTTTACACTGCTAAAGCGTAGCGTACCGGTTTAAACCTTTTCTGTAGGGATGACGATTCATAATGTTTTTGCTCAGCTGATGTTTGTGCTCCTGCTGCCCACCCTGACCCTACGCCTCTTCAGTTTTTCCATTCCCACCCTCACCATCGGCCACGTCCAGCTCGTTCCCACGCATCACTGTAACCTCTAGATGACGTTCGGACTAAAAATAAACTCCAGTGAAATATCAAAATAATTAACGAGGAAATAATTTTTTTTCCCCAATGTTCTCCCACTGACAGATTCAGGATGACACAAGACAGAAAGAAATTATATTTAATTAAATAAAAATTTTTTGGTAATAATTGTGTATTGGTAATATTTTTTTGGGTGGCTGGAGCCGGATAATCTGCATTTACAAATGCGTTTGCTGAGGTTCCTTTGTACGTAAATGCAAATAAATAATGAAAATTAAAATGAAAAAATTCTTTAACTGGTTAAATTCTTAACAGCAATTAAAAGGTTAAACTAACTTTAGCTATTACTCTCTAGCTACGACTGTACCCGTATTTGTTTGAATTATTTTCCTAAAGCAAAAATGTTTCAATTTGTGCAAAAATCTTTCATCAGATGAATGATTATATATATTCAGATTGCAGTCTGAATGTTATTCTAGCAAACTTATATACGCGTTTTTTTTTTTCTTTTCTGTTCATCATCTTGTGCGGATTTGGCGGGTTCCTACAAGGGATGAGCCTCATCATCATCAGAAAACCTCACACACACACACACACACACACACACACACACACACACACACACTCGCACATTTCTGTCAGATACATACATTTATTTAGAACTTAATTTATGGCATCTTCTTTTAATATATAAAGTAATATATAAAGTAATATAAAATATTTATTTATGTTTTTTTTGGAGTCTATTGTGTAGAAAATCCACACAGTTATAAATCTAAGTGTAAAGATCGAGATGTACACACTAATTCAGACTGATGCTTCATCTCTCGCTCTCTTTCTCTCTCTCTCGCTCTCTTGCTCTCCCTTGCTCTCTCTTGCTTTCTCTCGCTCTCTCTCTTTTTTTTTTCTCACCCTCTCTCTTTCTCTCTCTCTCTTTTTCTCTTGCTCTCTCCCTCTCTTTCTTTTTCTCTTTTTCTCGCCGTCTCTCTTTCTCTCTCTTTCTCTCTCTCTCTCTCTCTTTCTTTCTCTCTTTCTCTCTCTCTTTCTTTTTTCTCTCTCTCTCTTTTCTCTCTCTCTCTTTCTTTTCTCTCTCCAGCCCCATGAGTTTGATGAGTGCAGGTTGGATATCAGTGTTAATGACAGCGTCTGGTACCTGAGGGCTCTGGACCCGGATCACCGTCACCAGTGGATCGACTCCATCGAGCAGCACAGGGTGAGTCTGACATCACTACATCCACACTAACCCTAACCCCTAATTTCCTACTTCACACAGAGTTTTAGCACCCAAACCACTTCTTCTACTATAGATGAACCTCTTCTGTTCTGTATCCGAGTTTAGGACATACTTTGGTGTGTCGCAGCCCGGTCGACCATCATCTAGTGATGCAAGACTTAAAAAAAAAAAAAAAAGTTTTTTTGAAGAAATTGGCACATTTCTTGTTTTTGCAATCTTATGTGCAGGTTTTTTTTGCCTGTCTACTCAGAAATCGAGGGCGAGGCGGGGTTAAAATGAAGTCCACCTTGAGTAACGCAAGAAGGCAGGCGGAGACCCCTTAATGCTTTATGACATCATCAAACAGACAGAATTTCTACTCCGAGTGACTCGCGTGTAACAGCGCTCTGTGTATCTTCGACGTCTTCCTCAAAGCGCTTACTGGGGGAAATAAAAATCTCATAACTTGACGAATGTAATAAAGAGGATCTAATTCATTCAGCGCTTTAAACGTGTTATAAAGGTTTAATGGAGCGGAGGTTTTAGTCTCACGTTGCTCAGGATGGGTTTAGGAGATCAGACTCCTCGTGCTGTTGCTGAAAGGTCTCTAGAGGGGGCGGGGCTGAGTCAGAGTGGGTGTGGTCAGATGTCATGATCAGTTTGCTCGATAGACGGCTCTCTGTTCGAGTCTCAAAGGTGCGAATGATGTGATCTTTACACACGCTCACACATTATAGTGTGAAATTAAGTGGTGTGTGTGTGTGGGGGTGTGTGGTCTCAGTATGCCAGGGGACTGTTTGGATTAAAAGCCATGTGGGGTAACACTGCCATTGTCTTAGTCTGTCTATATGTTACTCACTCTCTCTCACACACACACACACACACACACACACACACTCACACACACTGCACACACACGCCACATCCTGCAAATGTAAACCATGCATACGGAAACATGTACCCCAAGTATTCCTTTCAATTTCTTAGTATCAGTTGCACACACACACACACACACACACACACACACACACGCCACATCCTGCAAATGTAAGCCATGTATTCCTTGTAATTTCTTAGTATGGGTCACACACACACACACACACACACACACACACACACACACACGCGCGCATTAGTGAGAGTTGCAGATACACACAAGCAAACACAGTCCAGAGTAAGAAAGGAAGGGCGGGACACACACACACACACACTTCACACACTACACACACTTCACACACCTTACACACACATGCTTTACCAGTTAACACAGTAGGTTTGTTATTTGGGAGAAATAGTGTGAGTGGGTAACTGGGTGCCAGCTCCCAATACAGAGCCGTGTGTGTATATTGGGGTGCGGTCATATTACTGCAGAATAACACACTTAACTATTGTGCATGTGCACACACACACACACACACACACGGGAGCCTGTCTCTGTTTCTGTCCCATTTCTGTCTTTCATTTTATCTGTCTGTCTCTCTATCTAGCTGTTTCTCAGCTGCATCAGTCATATCTCATATAGTCTGTTTTTCTCAACTGAGAGGGGCAGGCGTGTGTGTGTCACATGCGAGTAGGCGTGTGTGTGTGTGTGTGTGTGTGTGTGTGTGTGTGTAATGATTTCCACGTGCCTCCCATTAGAACATTGTCAACAGACTCCCTGACCTGTGTGTGAGAGAGAGAGTGTGTTTGTGTGTGTGAGAGGGAGTGGAATATTGAGGAGTCGTGTTAAGATCACATGAGGAGTCAAGAAGGTCACATGGTGGAGCGAAGCCACAAGGAAGTGTCATCGCATACACACACACACACACACACACACACACACAAACACACACACACACAAAACACTGCACATGATGTCTCAGATTAAATCACACTTTTTTCTCTGTGTGTGTGAGAGGGATTTATGGAGCTCACACACACTGATTGTAGGCCTCGGTTTAACAGTGCAGTTCTCTCTAGTTCCCTCTCCCTCTCTCTCTTTCACTCTGTCTGTTTTCATGTCTTCTTCCCCCTGTTTCTCTCTCTCTTTTATCCCCCATCATACTTGATTGAAAGTTATTACATTTGCTCAGTTTCCCCCGGACTCGTCCTGGCCTGCGATTGGACGGCAGCGATGTCCCGGTGTCCGCGTCAGCGAGCTGATTGGCCGCCCTGTCTGTACGATCGAGTCGAGTTCATTAGGAGGATCCGAGTTTGAACTGAAGTTAACTCTGTAGATGATCAGAACGAACGCTATCTGGATGTTGCTGCCCTCTAGTGGAAAAGCATCAGCGTGACTCATGAATATGTTGCTCAGGTCTGCAGTTCAGAAGTGTGTACTGTATCTGCTCGGAGATCAGCGTGTGCCTGAACACGAAGCTGTAGACGGGAAGAAAAAAAATCACAGAAAGCACTTATGCTTGTGTTGTTCTGGCTGATTTTAATTACATTCTGAGAGATGTATGAGAAAATACTGGGTTTCACAGCACTGCTACAAAATTCAGATTAAATATTGTACGGGTAATTTTATTATAGTTGTGATCACGGGAGCAAATATACTCCTTGTTATTGATGGCCATGTTTACAAATTACTCAAATAAAAGCAATACATGTTTTAGACTCGCACTGCCACTGAGATTTATTAACGATTAAATAGATTGTTATAAAGCAGCTTTATCTAAACTAAGTCTGCCTTCAAGTCCCGCCTTTGTGCTCTGTGATTGGCTCCCTCTTCAAGCTCAGTGACGATCCGTTCAATCATAGACGGACAATACCAAGTCATTGGAGCTGATCATAACGCAGAGGGCGGGGTTTATCTGGGAAATGCATGACGTATTGTACTAGGTTTCTAACAGATAGAAAGTTGTTCTTTTTTAAATTTGATTTGACAAAAAAACTCAATTGAAGACGGAGTAAAATTTAGCGAGATCTCTCATAAGGACTATTTTGTTTTTCATAAGTAAAAAAAACAAAACTGACTTGGATTGATGAATCGGGGGGGATATTGTATATGAAAAGAACAAATATAAAAACCATCTGTTTCCTGTCAGAAGTATAATTATTATTTATTATTATTCAGATATTTTCAGATGTACGTTACAGCAGCTGTAAATATACAGCACGTTGTGGCGTCTCTCAGACCAAGCCCTGAATATTGCAGCACGTTGTCTGTATTATAACCCGCTCTGAGAAATGAACGTTCGTCAGAAACGTTTTTTTTTTAAGCATCACGTGCACGTCCGTTTGGTCTTTTGCGAGCGACGCCTCAGGAGCTCCAGAGCGAGCGGAGAGTTAGAAATCCTTACCTGCTTTTTTTCAGACACGATAATCTTATGACGGGAGTTGCGTCACCACGTTGTTTGTGTAAGAGCAGAGACGGCCTTGTCTCGACTCATCTTGCTCTGTTGCTGTCTGTCTGTTGTCTTGTCTCAGGTGTGTGTGTGTGTGTGTGTGTGTGTGTGTGTGTTTCCTATGCTGACTGTCACACACATTGTTACTCAGGAGAAAACATTCTCAAGAGCATTCTTTCACAGCTGAGACTTTTGTAGCTTCTAGCACAGCAGATTTGTACTAAAGATTGCACTAAAGAAAACTGATTCAGTTAAATATTTTTATTCTATATAGACGTCCCCCTTATTTGCCGTTGTTTAAATAAGGTCCCCTGCACCACAGGATTCCCCAGTCGATTTGGAGGAATTTTATTTTTTTATTTTTTTATGCTATACATTGTATAATCGTGTCAAAGGTGTATAAGACTCACTTTGTCTGACTTACGAACGAATCCAACTTATGAACATGCTCCCAGGACGGAACTTGGGACAACCTGTACGGTGATTTTTTTTTTCTATTGGCTGGTCCCTGCTGATTTCTGGTGGATAGAAGGCAGCCATTTTGATTTCTTGTTCCTCATGGTGTTAACAGAATAGCGCTCGTATTGTAGCGCCGTCACGTTCTCGAATCTGATAGATCCAAAGAAGTTGAATGATTTTATATGGTTTTTGTCTTTTTATAAATACCAAGAAAAATCAAGTTACAGTTAAGCGACATCATTGACGCTGTCTATTAGATGTTTGTATGGGAAGGAGTCTCCAGTATCAGTGCTCCTCTGTAACATGACAAGTTGCATTGTTTTTATTTTGCGTCGTATTAATTCAATCAGGGTGCACTACATTTGTGTGTTTGATATTAAATATGACTCTCTATCGCACACCCCCAGGCCGAGTCCGGGTATGGTTCTGAATCCAGTTTGAGGAGACATGGCTCCATGCTCTCTCTCACCTCAGCGACCAGCAGCTACTCCGCCACCTCCACCTCCTCTTTCAAGGTGAGAAGCAACTCTCACACACACTCACACACACACACACACACACACACACACATTCAGCTCCAACCTCTCGTTCACACTCACTTTCTTAATTGTGAGATCTTTACAGCCGAAGCTAGAACAAAAATATCTGATCGCGACATAAAGGATTGCTAAGAAACTGTCAAAGTCTCTGTGTGTATATATATTTCTCTAAAGAAACTAAAAACGACTTAATATTAAATCAGCTGATCCACCAGATTGATATCATATCGCTCACTCTACATCTATATGGTGTGTGTGTGTGTGTTGCAGAAGGGCCACAGGCTGCGTGAGAAGTTAGCCGAGATGGAGACATTCAGAGACATCCTGTGCAGGCAGGTGGACACGCTGCAGAAATATTTCGACGCCTGCTCAGACGCTGTGTCCAGAGACGAGCTGCAGAGGGATAAGAGTGAGTGATCGAGTCCTCGCTTCTGATTGGTCAGAAAAGGTGTCAGTTCATTTTTCAGAACAGGGGACGGGAATCAGCGGTCACCATCCGATACGATATCGTCATGATAACGCAATGATGATTCAGTTAGTACTGCATTTCTGTAATTATCACGATTTTTCTAATATTCACATTCAATAGTAAATGTTTGGTTAAAATTTTTAGTTATTGAACTAAAAAAAAATGTTGATTCACATTCGAAAGTTTCATATCTTAGCTTTATCCAACAGCTTCACAACTAAAATGAATAAAAAGATTAAAACACAATACGTTTCTCATGGTCAAAGTAACGCCAAAAGACGCCACCCGACCGGTTCAATTAGTTTATTAGTTGCAGATTTTTATGATGACGATGATGATGAGTTGAATCGGATGATGATAATCTGATAATAGCAATCTGATAAGAATAAGGAGCTGAATCTGATGATGATAATCTGATAATGATAATCTGATAATAATCTGATAATAATTATCTGAATATAATAATCCGATAATAATCTGATGATGATATGATAATCTGATAATAAGGGTCTCAATCTGAAGATAATAATCTGATAATAATTATCTGAATCTGAATATAATAATCCAATAATAATCTGATGATGATAATCTGATAATAAGAATCTGAATGTGAAGATAATAATCTGATAATAAGGATCTGAATGTGAAGATGATAATCTGATAATAAGGATCTGAATGTGAAGATAATAATCTGATAATAATCTGATAATAAGGATCTGAATCTGAAGATAATAATCTGATAATAATCTGATAATAAGGATCTGAATCTGAAGATAATAATCTGATAATAATCTGATGATAATCTGATGATAATGAGCTGAATCTGATTCCAGTAAATCCATAGGTGATCTCTCTCTCTGTTCCATGTTGCAACATCCTCCTCATCTCACTCACTTCCTGCTCTCCTCATTTGGCTCTCTTTCACTTGCTTCTCTCTCTCTCCACACACACACACACACACAAACAATCAGTTAGTTATTTTGTCCGTTCAGTCCTCCCCCTCGCCATCTCTTACTCTGTCCCTTTCCTTCTCTCTCATTGTTTTCTTCATTCTTTCCTTCTCGCCTCTCCTTCCATTCTTCCCCTCTCTCTCCCTCCCTCTCTCTCTCTCTCTCTCTCTCTCTCTCTCTCCCCCTGGAGTATGCGCAGTTTCATTGTCGTGCTTTGTGCTACGCCACTTGCTGCCTCACTGTAGGACCTGATGTACTGGCAGCTCTAGGCAGTGCCTGCCACTTCCACTGAGGTCTACGGGTTCATAATAATTGTGTGCCTTTTTCCATCACATCTAGTCGTGGAGGACGATGAAGACGATTTCCCAACCACTCGCACCGACGGTGAATTCCTACACAACCACAACGGCAGCAAAGAGAAGCGTGAGTTTGACTTTTTATTGTACTTTTAAATCATATGAAAGAATGTCCTTGATCTGGGTTTCGCTCGATTAATTTGTCTCTGTGTGTGTGTGTGTGTGTGTGTGCGCGTCTAGCTTTAAAGGTACCCTAATTTTTTTTTTCTTACAGATTTACAATCTTTAACTAATTTCAAATATGTTTTTTAAACACTTTGATTTGTCTCATTACCATGCAGTAGGTGTTTTCTAGTATTTATATTCTTTCATCTTCTGGCCCGGAAATTAGCTCCGCCCACTACCATCCTATCAACACAGTGAGCGAGGTCGGTTAGTCAGAAACGGATGAGGGTTAGAGTCTGATTCGGATTCATATTCGAAGTTGATTTTATTTATTGATTTTTTTTTTTTTTTTTTTTTCTTTTTTAAGATAACAAACTGCAAAAATTTTTACGCGTTTATTTAATCAATATTGCTACCGTTTGTCTCCCCGTAGTGGTCCAGTCTCTGAGCACCAAGGGCCTGAACGGGATCGATTTTAAAGGCGAGGCCATCACGTTTAAAGCCACTACAGCGGGAATCCTGGCCACGCTCTCACACTGCATCGACCTCATGGTGAAGCGAGAGGACAGCTGGCAGAGGAGACTGGATAAGGTAAAGCATTACCTGATGACACACACACACGGTCAAAAACGCTGTCTTGCATAAGGGCATGTTTCTGGGAGGAAGTCGGAGAACGCACAGGAACTCCACAAGAACATACGGAGCTCCACGTAGAAATCAAAGAATTCTTTGATGTTTAACGAGCAACTCGGAATCAATTAAGGCTTCAGACTTCAGTCTCCATTCTTCAGTCCACCATTATTCACACCTCCACCACGACGCCATCGCTCTGCACAAGACAATGGCTTTTCTGAGGCTCCTGCTCTGAATAATTCATATAGAGGACGTGAAAACGCAGCGCTGCTCTGTTTCCTGTTAGGAAAACAATAAGGCGAGTGTCCACGGTGACAAGACAACTGGAGGATTAGGTGGTGAGTAGGTGGTGGAGTGTCGCCGTACGACCGCATGCAGCTACCAGAACGGGGACAAACGGAGACGCTTGTGTCGTGGTGGACAGCGCAAGTCACGCAAAAGTGTAACACGATGACGCTGTGCTTCAGAAATCCAAAAGGTTTAAACCGGCTTTAAAGATCTAAGGACCATATGGTCATGCGCGGCGTCTGATGGAAAGGCCTTCACATACTGTACTTTTGTGTATAGTGTGTGTGTGTGTTTTTTTTTTTTTTTTTGTACTGGTTGCTCAAAATGTAAACATTTTAAAACATTTGACTTTTCCACATTGATTTCTGATTTAAGACCAACAGAGTCCAGGGTACTCCTGAGAAACTGAGGTTTTACCGGTCTTGATCCTAGACCTTTCAAGACCAGATCACTGACCACATGTCTGAAGCAGTGAGCTACCGTCAGGGGTCAGGGGTAGCTCTGTGGTTAAGGAATTGGACTAGGGTTCAGAAGGTCGCAGGTTCAAACCCCAAGTTGCCACTGTTGGGCCCTTGAGCAAGGCCCTTAACCATCAACTGCTCAGATGTTTAATGAGATAAAAAATGTGTATTAAGACCTACAAAAAGCCATCGTCGACATCACGTTCAGTGACATCACACTGAGGAACATTTATAGTGTGAGGCTTGTTTTCCAGCATCTGTGTCCTATTGTACACACATACTCATCACAAATGTTAACACTCTCACACACACAAACACATCTCACACACACACACACACAAAACACAAAACACACTCGTATATCACACATCACAAATTTTAATCACGCGTGTGAGAGTGTTAACATTTGTGATGTGTACGTGTGTACAATAGGCCACAGATGCTGGAAGAAAAGCATCACACTATGATGTTCTTCAATGTGATGTCACTGAACGTGTCACTCAATATAATGCCACACAGAAAGTTATTAATCATTTTTCGGTGTAAGTTTAAGACGTTATCACGGCTGACCCGTTTGAGATATCAAAAATCTCTCCGCAATTTTGCATCCTCAATGTCTTTAGATCACATCGGCCCGGTTTGGTGGCGATTGTGTAAATTCTCTAGGAGGAGTATATCAAACTCCATCGGGTGCATTTTTCCGAACGACCCAAAATAACCAGCCTTCTGTTGAGTTGAGCCCAGGACATGCGAAAGTCGGCTCAATGAGCTCTAAATGTGTACCGAGTTTCATGTGCATATGTGCAAGTGTGTATGAGCTATGCAGCAAAATCTCGTTCCGGGCCACGAGATTCTCAGGCATCCGAATGGCAGCAGATTCCTAACTTTCTGCCAATTTTCATGAGTTTTTGAGCATGTTAAGACCCCCAAAAAGTAAAAAAAAAAAATCCTTAGGAAAACAAGAGGGTCCTGCGCACCCTATAGTGCTTGGGGCCCTAATAAAAAAGGTAAAATGCTTCCTTTGCTGGTTAGTGACTCCACACTCTAAAAGACTATTAACACTTTTTTTGCGTTATCTCCCCAGTTCCTGGAGCTGTGACACCATATCTAGCCTCTCTCTCAAACTCCTTTCATTTCACGACCAGGGGAGGGGCTCTTCTTGTATGATGTCACAGTAGGAGGAATGTCACTATGTCCGTTTCCTCACAATCCAACTACAAATGACTAAAAAGTGATATTTGCATAATATAATAGGAAAAGGTCCCCTATGATGAGGGTGTTCGTACAGCGTGTGTCGCAGCTTCGTATCTGCCCACTCGCTCGCTCGCTCGTCTTAACATAAAAGTAATAAGCTCCTGCTTACTCGAGGCACGATGGAAGATTTAAAGTCTCCCCAGTCACTGAAAGAAGGATTTTAATTAGCTTGCCGTGTATATACACAAACCGCCACGTCTCATGTTGAGAGGGCGCCGTCTATGGATTATGTAGTGATAATTATGTTGTATAATGTATTTTAAAAAGACACCGCTGATACATGTGTACAGATGATCGATGATTTTGTTTAGTTTTTTTCTTCATGTTTGTAATAACGGGACGTTCTGAAGGATCAAGTTAGTCAGGTGACATTTCCACTCTGAAACTCTGAGATGAGAAAACTGAAAAGCGACTCGGGCTCTCTCTCAACCTCCCATGGACACATTTTTATTTCTTCCATTTCTCTGGTTCATTCTTCTCGTCCTCAATCGTTCGCTCTCCCTGTCTGGCTGTAGGAGACTGAGAAAAGGAGGAGGGTGGAGGAGGCCTATAAGACGGCGTTGACTGAGCTGAAGAAGAAATCTCATTTCGGAGGCCCGGACTATGAGGTGGGTTTTTTTTATTTATATATGGCACTCTGGAATTTTTTTTTTCTCTACATGCCTAGCAGGAAGGTTATATTTTAACACTAGTATTGTATATGGATTGCAGAGTATTGTGTATAATATTTGAACCGTAATGCCTTTTTTTAAGGAAAATTTGCTGCTTTGTGTCACCTGATTTGACAGAAATTAGTTGGATTTCATCTTTGGACTGACATGATGAATTATGTTGTGTATCATATATCATTATGTATCTTGTTACTGTTATGTTAAGCATCACAAAAATGAATATGTAACGAATAATAATAATAATAATAATTATTATTGTTGTGTGTGTGTGTGTGTGCGTGTGTGTATGTGTAAATGCAACACCTCAGATAATTAATATATTAATGAAATTATTTTAAATAATTTAAAATTAAATTATTAATTTAATTTTAATAATTTAATTTTTAAAATTAAAAATGTCACATTAAGAGGCCCGTCACTTTTTTCCTCACCACTCATTCAAATGATGTCTAAAATCATCTCTCACTTTTTATGTAAGTGAGCTAAAAAAAAAACACGGAATGTTTTCCCCCCTCCCTTTTTTTTTTTTTTTTTAGATCAATCTGAATATAAATAGAAATGAATAAAAAGCTAATTTTGGGAGGTGTCCTCTTTGAAGAAAACTGTGTTTATCCTTTTCCTTACCCTGTGATATGTTTTTAATGCATTTCTGTGAGTCTTAAATCTCTCTCTCTCTCTCTCTCTGACCCTCAGGAGGGCCCGAACAGTCTGATAAACGAGGATGAGTTCTTCGATGCCGTGGAAGCTGCTCTGGATAGACAAGACAAAATAGAGGAACAGGTGTGTATGTGTGTGTATGTGTGTGTATGTGTGTGTATGTGTGTGTATGTGTGTGTATGTGTGTGTATGTGTGTGT
>JAOVVA010068528.1:0-13409 GCA_028565275.1 Leiocassis micropogon
TTTCAAAAAACTAAAAATTTATGTTACATACATACAGTGGTACCATACTATATAAATATTACCATTATGTTACATAAACATGTATTATGTAGTTTTTGACAGTATCCTGGTACGTGTTCCATAGTACCAAACTGCCATACGAGATCCGTACAAGTATGCACCATGGTAGAACCAGGTACTGTAGTGTGGTACATGTACTCCTGTATATCATGAATATATCATTTACATGTAGTGTTGACCTTTTGCATGAGACGTCATGACATCTGGTAACCATGGTCCCGCCCATTTCTGGACAGCAAAATGAAATTTACTTACTGGATGCCAGTGCCAAAACCCACCTACAAACCATACACAGAAGCACTTTCAGTAACATCTGATAATGTTATGTCATCTTACACAACACTTTGGCTAGTTAACAATCTCTTTCCAAAGCTCCAGTGCTAACCAGCTCCTAACACAAGGCTGAATCACAAATCCCTCTCTAACCCCTGATCAAGGGCACTACTAGGTGTGTGAAACTAGGGATTGTACACCCTACACAGCGGAATAGCTTTCCATTTAACGCTTTTCGGGATTCGACCCCAGAACAGTTAGTTACTTATGAGTTAGAAAGCTTGAATTGGCAGTATTAGTTAATGTTACCTGAACATAACATTACACACAAAGTGGAATCAGAACCAGAAGGAATCAGAATCACAACGCTTTCAACAGCATCATCTCATTTGCAACGTAAGCACTGAATGAGCTAACGCTAGCAAACACTAGCAAATTCATGAAGAATCACAACTTCTGCAAATTAATCTCCTTATTACCTTCTTCCACCATTTTCAGACGTTTGTTTCTCTTTTGAATAAGTTACGAAGTCCACCACGACACGCTGCACATGAAAATAATCAGCAGAACAAAAGCGGTCAGTTGTTAGGTTACTCTTTTATCTGTGTGACAAAGCATCAGGTAATCCAATAGGTCATCAGGTGATCATTTAGATAATCTTTCTTTTATTTTTAATTGGCTCTGAAATACACCACAAATGTAATGAGCAATGAATAAACTGTATAAAGCAGCCTAATGTCGGTTAACTGCCGTCCGCTGTTGTGACTGACATCATGGATGGTCTCACTATACACTATATACACTAAATGCGTATAAACCCTTTTAAGTTGCAATTAAAATTTCTGAATTTGATGCTACAGGTACCATCAGACTACCATGGCCCCGCCCCTACACCATGGAAAAAATTTCTTATGAGTAAGTCTTTTTTTTGCTAATTTCTTTTTTTTCTTTAAGCTTCACACTAAATCAACATGATATTTATTTCAATATTTTGCCCAGATAAGTGAAGCTCCGTTCCAACATCTAGCTAGAAATTGCTGAACAAAAGTAATGTAGTAACCTTTAAGGCGTTACGTAACTACGTAAAGCACAAAGCTTCCTGAATCCTTATTATTTCCTCATCGTTTCTTTTCCATCAGTGCTCCATTCAAGTAACATTGCCAACCCCGTGACACCATGACCCAGCATAACGCTATACACCACCTCTCTATACCTAGCACCCTTACACCCCAGCTTTAGTAAGCAAAGCGCCCGCATGTGACCAATAATGACACATTAGGTAGCGCAGCGGGAAGGTCAGACCGGCAGATGAAGGCAGCTCCAGACTCGGCTATCAGATGGTCAGTAAAATGTAAAACACATTAATAAGGTTAAGCTGTCAGTGAAGAGGCACTAGACACTATTAGCCTTTATTACAGACCTCTCCGCCTCACAGGGCCATGTAGATCAGTGTGTTCATGGCCAATTTGCTCTGTAACAATGTCAGGCTTCACAATGCTGGCTTGTTTATAATTGCAAAAGCTGCTCGTTTGTCTAATGGGGCTTTTTTTGCCCTCACTCAGAGCGTCTGTAGTGTAAAATAGGTAACTCTCACTTCCTCTGTATAGTTCTTTTCCTTTCTTCATAGAAAACACCACAAGCTGTGCTTACGTGGACAAAAGCGAAATCATTCCGATTAGAGATTAAAACTTAACTGATAAGATATGTGTTTACATGCTCAAAGTGTTTAATCAGAATCTAATGCTGGAAATAAAGAAGAAGTCAGAAGGAGACAAAAAAGAAACACACACTGCAATTATTAAACAGTAAAAGAACACAGCTTCTTCAATCCTTAGCCTTACTGGTGCACGAGGACCTTTACAGCTCATCAAGAACAATTAAATTCCCTCTTAGAATCTCTTTAAGCTACCGCCACTTGGTACAAACATGCGTAGAAATGATATATGTTTAACAAGAAAGAGACAATCAGATTAAGTCTTTATGTTGCTAATATTCACCAACTTAACGCATCACACAACTGTTCTTATTTGGACCGGGTCGGATCCGGCCAGTCTGGTCCCGCTGAGGTGGTCACTTCCCATTATCAGTGGGCTGTACTGAAAGTAATGCAAAAGTGGGCACTTACTTTTTATTAACTGACGTAGGTGGATCAAATTGCAAATGCTGGTGGAGTAACTCTTACCAGCTTATTACTCTTATTATCGGCAGCTGATGGTCTCCGACTGTGTGCTTTTGCTTTTTTAATGCTGGTTTCTCCTTTTTTAATCTTCTTCATCCATCTGCGCGCATTGTTCTCGTCAATGGTGTCATCTCCATAAACATTCTGTAGCGCAGTGGGACGCCATCAACCGCGACAAAGGGGATTTTGAAAGAGGAATCAAGAGTCAGGTTCAATGATGTGCAATTCGAACTACTTATGTCATAAGTAATGAAGAAGTCAATAAAATAAAAAATAAAATAATACAATACAATAAAATAAGAAAACTAATAAAAAAATATTTTATTATGTTACTTTCGGTCTGCGTAAAGACTGGTAATGTGTGAGGACCACTTCACAACAACTCACTCATCACAGACAGGCATCTTGCTCAATAGATAGATTCGTTTTACTCTATAAATAAATGAGAGTAAAATGTGAACTGTGGACAGAGGTGAGCTTACTGGAGTAAAAGCAGAGATTCCCTAAGGAATCAACTATAAATAACAAGGACATAATATTCTTTTTTAAGCTAAGGGATAAACAAAAGGATCATTGTAATCTACTTTCTTTAAAAAGCATGACTAACCAATGTTACGGATATAAAAAAAACCCTTTAATTTCTTGTTTGTAGTTGGTGCTTTAAAAATACTTCTGAGCCTGAGATGAGTCACACACATCCTGACATGTGGTGCTGGATGTGGAAGGTACCAGCAGTAAAAAGACTGAAAAACTGAACCATAAATAGCTTGGAGCAGTCCAAGGATGTTGCACTGCGGGCCTTTCCGTCTCACAGCAAAACTAAGTGCACCCCAAGTGACATGACCAGCAAACTTCAGAAATTAATCAGCAAACAGTGACTCATGACTAATGGGTATCACTTTTTCCTCGAAGCAAAGCTGACTGCTAGTCTGTTCCTAATGAAGATGATCTGGTGTTGCATTATTAAGTCAAAAGATATCAGTACAGTACAGTATCACTCTCAGACAGACTCAGAGTTTCGTAACTTATGTAGAAGCTGATCAACTGATTAGTTCCGTTTATTGAGTTTAACAGTAATGTGTGGCTTTGGGTTTTGATGATGATAACATGTGGATTCGGGCTTCTTGAGAAAACAAGACTAAATTTGAGGTTGTGGATTATTCATTTTGTAATTTCCTAGTAATTATTGCTCTTCTTATTTAATTCCATAGTTATATAATTATAGCTGCGTCTCCAACATGAATAAACCTGAAGTCAGGTCACTAAGCAAAACTACTAACATGAAGCATCGCTTGAAGTAAAGTGTTTACGCTGCAGAAGATTGTCCTCACACACGAACTTCATCCCGACATGGAAAAGCCCGAATGCCGAAGCGGCACGCTCTTAGCCCTCTGGATGTGCTCTGTTCGGATGCAGCCAGATCTTCTGGAGAATTTGAGCGCTCACCAGGAAGACGGATGGAGGCAGGTTTATATAAGATTGAAATCAGAGCCTGAAGAAAATCAGACGTTTGAACTTAACCCTCAAGATCGGCACGCTTCGACTCGTCGATAAATAAAGGGTCGTTATAATTTTTGTTTATTATAACTGTTGAGTATTTATTCACAATTAAAATTAAAACAATTAAAATGTTCTGTTCTTCACTTAGCTTGTCTGCTTACTTTGCTGAAGAACAGGATGATGTGCAGAATGATTTCAAAAGGAGTTAAAACCATAATCTGAAGCTAAAGCAATTATTCTATGAACAGATTGCACCAAATAAAATAAAATCTTTACGAGTTAAGAAACTCTTCCAGGATGCAAAAGATGACTTATTGTTTTCAGACAGAAAGTCGGTTGTTAAATGATCAGCTAACTCACCTTCTTGGATTTGAATCTGAATCAGTTTGAATAGTTTTGTTCACTCTGCTTAACTTTTAGTCTTTTTAGTAAATTTTAACTTTAAAATAATTTTTATCAAATAGAACATGAATTTAAACTATGTGTAAATAATTGTATTGTTCACCAACGTGTGGTTGCGGTCATGATCGGAGAGAGTTGCTGCGATCAAAATGCCCTCACCACAAACTCCTCCCAAAAACCCACAAGCAACCCCTTCAGCTGGGATTTGACCTTACGATCTCCAGATTATAGGGCAAACGATGCAGACATATGAAAATCTTTATACACCGAGCTGCCACGACATCAACACTGATAAACAGTGAAAAGCGGAAAAGTCAATGCAGGACAACGTGCTGAAAAAAGTCAATGTTGTCCATGATAGAAAGGCACCAGAACACCCAGAGTCCCACAGCCCACCGTGCACGGGGCCCAGCAGGCAGAGAGCCCCCGACCTGGCCTCCAAACTCCCCAGATCCCAATATCCTAGACATTTTCATTTCCATGTCAGTAAAAAAGGAGTAAATACATATTAACAAACAAACAAACAGTAAATAAATAGGCTTTTATTGTAGACGCCTCATTATCATCTCACTGTCTACACGGTTAATCCTGTATACCAGGAAACTTAGGGCAAGAGACGGGATACACAGGGTGTTAATTTATCACAGGACACACACACCTAAACACAGTTACACACTCATTCATCAATGTAAGTTATACACCGAATAAATGTTCTTTTATGCTGAAATCTTAATTTGTGAACCCAACAGTTAACTGTTGGCTTTTTTTCCCATGTACAAGATCAGGTTAATAACAGCTGCCAGTATGCCAGCAGAACTGGTCCAACTGGTAGGCCATGTTTTCCAGCAGTTACAGTAAAAGCTGTTAAACACAAACAGTTTCCAAACGGTGGCTACCAGAATGCATTACAGCAACCAAAACACCAGAAAGCGGATAAACTGATTATTATCTTAATATACTGATTAAGATTATTACGACTCTGTTTCTTGAAGAATGCTGTCCATCAAAGTGTAAGGACCACGAGCCACACTAACGAGTGTGTTTGCACTTTATTACTGATGCGTTCTCATTTGTGTAATTACTGTATACTTGGCCAACATCTCTGAGATCACATGGACGTTTTATATCAACATACTTTATTTATCTGTTCTTAATTTCATCCATAATTATTCTACCCTGTGTATATATATTTATCTTTCATCTTAGCTCTTTACAAACATTAAAGAATCCTAGCTTTGGCCTGTAATCAACCTGATCATGTGAAATGAGGTCGATGGGTGTGTGTGTGTGTGTGTGTGTGTGTGTGTGTGTGTGTGTGTCAGTCGTCATCGCCAAGCCTAATTTCTGCACAAAGCTCCTGGCCACGAGCTTATTGGTTTCTCTAATCAGGATTTAATGCTGTCTCTCATCTCCAGCCTGCCTGCATCTCTGCTAATATTTGGTCTGGTCCGTGGCCTCGGCCCGTCTCTGCCGAACCCCGTGTTAGAGCCTTAGCTCAAATGAGTGAAATTTGTTAATTTGAACGTGGCTCTCCGAGCAGCTGTGTCCATAAGAGAATGGAGGAAAAGAACACAGACTAAGGTTGCATTCTAATACACAATTAACACGGCCTGGTCTTAATAATCTTTAATAAAGACACCAAATTGCTGAGACAAATAAACATGAATTCTATTAGGGGGAGGTACAGAGATAATGACATGATGAGCGTTCCGGGGGAAGATGTGTTGTGAAACATGTTATGTAAAATGTTGTGCTGCTGTAATGCTGTAGAATTGGTTGTTGGAGATGTAAACATTTTTACGATATTCAGATATATTTGTAGATAAATGTGGCGCTCGGATGATTATCAGTGATTATAATTGTGCGTATAAACAACTTTATTTTATATTTGGGGTGAAAAACATTTCTTTGTGTACTGCTTCAGGTTTTAATTTGGATTTACAAGAATTCTCTCGAGCGTGCTAAAGGATTCTCAGGCCAACAGAAATGCCTCATTTCCTTGACTTTGAGTTGGGGGGGGGGGGGGATGGGTGTGTGTGTGTATATCTATATCAATAGATATAGTTTCTTTTGCTAATATAAACAGGACGTTCCGGGTCACTGAGCATCCTCTACACAGCCACGGAAGTGAACAGAACATGAAGGTTAAAGTCTCGGCTTTGTTAATGGTTGTCTTTCATGCACAGCGTTGAACAATAGACCTCGGAATCAAATAAAGGAACCCGTGACTGATGCGCAGCCTCGGTTTAACGGCTCCTTAACATATTAAACTGAAAGTGAGACTTGGAAGAGGGAGTCTAAAGAGTCAGTAAAGATCCGGGTCTCATCGTCTGGTCAGTCTGTGCCTTGTTTATCCAGTGTCTTATCGTCTCACACTAGTAAACTCAATTTGCTCAGGATCGTGTAATGAGTCTGTAATTCTAAACGCAGTGTACTCTGGATCAGCCATAAGATTATGACCACCCGACTAATTTGGACTAGATCCTCCGTTGCCACACAAACAGTGATGCACTGTGTGTTCTGACTCCTTTCTATCTGACTCCAGCATGCACGTCTTCTGCAGTTTGAGCTCCAGTAGCTCATCTATCAGCTGCCCATGACCCTGCCAATGGTTCACTGGTTTTCCTGTCTTGGATCACTATTGGTTGGTCCTGACCACTGCAGACCAGGAACAGCCCATAAGAGCTGCGGTTTTGGAGTTGCTCTCACCCAGTTGTTTAGCCATCACACTTTGGCCCTTCTCACAGTAGATACAGTTACAATATCTTGTTGCAGTGGCTGGAAGTGGGTGGGATATTTTAGGCAGCAAGTGAACACTTTGTCCCTGATGTTGATTTGTTGGAAGCAGAATAAAATGGGCAAGCGTAACGATTTGAGTGACTCGGTCCAAATTGTGAAGTCTAGTCGACTGGGTCAGAGCAACTCCAAAAACTGAAGCCCTTGTGAGATGTTACTGGTCTGCAGCGGCCAGGACCGACCAAAAGTGATCCGAGGAGGTAAAACCAGTGAACCAGCAACAGGTGAGTGAAGGCTGGCCTGTGTAGTCTGATCCAACAGAAGAGCTAGTGTAGATCAACCTGCTGAGAAGGTTAATGCTGGTTCAGACAAACAGGTGCCAGAATACACAGCAAAAAAAAGGTGGACCTACTCAACATTAGACAGCTGGTCATAATAAAGTTAACTCTTAAATCCAGCGTGTGACCTCTTCCACCAACATCCAGTTGTCTGTTGTAATCCGAAGCGATGCCTTTCTCATGTGTTCACCCACATCGTTATGACTCATTAACAACAGGACTGACTTTTCTCACGCTCTGTGGTCCTTAGCAAACATCAGCATGCACAGAGTTTAGTAAGGACTGTTATATTCCCACCCCTCATACTACCGCTCTTACAAAACCCCCCTCATAGCAGTGAACATCTACAGTGAGTAAAAATACCCAGATGACACCAGTGTGTGTGTGTGTGTGTGTGTGTGTGTGTGTGTGTGTGTGTGTGTGTGTGTGTGTGTGTGTGTGTGGTCATACAACCATTTAATTCAAAGTGTGGAAATTCTGAACTTACAGATATTCGTATTTGAGGTTTTAAGTAGAAATAAAACTATTTATAGAATTACATGAAGGATAGTTGACATTTTATATAGCTTCGAACAGGATGGTGGTGAATCCCGTGGACGCTGAGTGTGAGGTCCGAATATTCCCTGGATCGGACACATTACATCGCACATGACTATTTTCAGTAATTGTTGTGATAAAGCACTAATTTGGCAGTGACAGTTTGATCCTCTCACTCGTCACTCGTCAAAGTTCCTGTTTTTCAGCATGTCATTGTCAAGTTTTTGATGTTGTTTGCTTGTTGTTATGTGGTTTTGTTTGTGTGTGTGTGTTTATGTGTGTGTGTGTGTGTGCCAGAACATTGCTTGTAGTCTCTGAGGTTTTTTTCATTGTAGCCACATTTCATGTTTACGGTTCTTACTGTTTACAGTTCACGGTTTCGGGGTGTGTGTCTGCATTTCCAGTTGTGTGCTCTACTGTTTACTGATAAATAAACTTTATTTATTTTATCCATCCTGTTCCAGAAATACCCTTAGATAACATAATATACACTCGATTGGTTACACTTGCACTTTGACACAAATATCTAATCAGCCAATCACATGGAAGCAGCTGATATATTTAACCATGTAGACCTGGAGTCAAGACGATCCGCTGAAGTTCAAACCGAGCATCAGAATGGAGAAGAAATGTGATTTAAGTGACTCTGAGCGTGGTGTGGTTGTTGGTCTGATTTTTTCACACACACAAAGACCATCTCTAAGGTTTACTGAGAATGGCATGAAAAAGAGAAAATCTCAGTGAGGGCAGAAAATGTCTTGTTGATGTCAGAGGTCAGAGGTCAGAGGAGAACAGCCAGACTGGTTTAAGCTGATGGAAAGGCTACGAGAACTCAAATAACATCTGAGTGTTACACCCGAGGTCTGCTGAAGAGCGTCTCTGAACACACAACATGTGGAATCTTGAAGCAGATGTGTTACAGCAGCAGAAGACCACACTGGGTGTCGCTCCTGTCAGCTAAGAACAGGAACCTGATGGTCCAGGTCACATGGTCTCACCAACATCAGACACCAGAAGATCAGAAAAACATCGCCTGGTCTGATGAGTCTCGATTTCTGCTGCGACATTCAGATGGCCGGTCAGAATTTGATGTAAACAACATGACTGTAGCCTAAATATGCAGTGATGAAGACTGACCTGATCTCCTCCAAGCAAATGGATATGTTTATGGCTACAGACAAGATATTCACACCTTCTGGTTTTAAATAAAGTGAAGATCCAGGATTATTATGCTGCTATTTTAGGGGATCGTGCTCCAACTGTGAATGGTTAAATTCCAGTGCAGGAGCTTCAACATCCCTGGATTTATGAATCCCTGGCTGTACCGATATACTGACTTATTTTTGACCAGAGGGTCGTGGCACCGCCTCACAGCTCCAGGGTTCCCGGTTCAGTCCTGGAGATCTGTGTGGAGTTTCATAGCTTTGTACCAGGTCTTTCTGAGTTTCTCTCAGGTTTCCCAACTTCACCCCTAAAAACATTGAAGTGGATTGGCTAGGACAAATTAAGATTAATATTAAATTATGTGTCACATATTTCGATTCCCGGCCAGGCTCGATTCCCGTCTCTGTGTGCATGGAGTTTGCATGTTCTCCCTGTGCTTGGTGGGTTTCCTCCGGGTACTCCAGTTTCCTCCCATAGTCCAAAGACCTGCAGAGGATAATTGGCGTTCCCCAAATTGCCCGTTGTGTGTGTGTGTGTGTGTGTGTGAGTGTGAGTATGTGTGTGTGCCCTGAGATGGATTGGCTCCCTGTCCTGGGTGTACCCCGCCTCGTGCCCTAAGCCTCCTGGGATAGGCTCCGCCCCCCGCTACCCTAAATACAGGATAAAGTGGTATAGAAGATGAGATGAGATGTTCCTTACGGCACATGTCAGTTAGGGTCCGAGTGCAGAGTCAGCCAGGATACAGCGCCCCCTAAAGCACATAGGGTTAAGGCAAGTCAAGTCAAGTCGGCTTTTATTGTCATTTCAACCATATACAGTTCAGTACACAGTGAAACGAAACAAGGTTCCTCCAGGACCGAGGTGATACATACATGCAACAACATAAATTAACAACACACTTTACCGGAACCAACTAGCTAACTAAGAGACCCAATTAGCTGACTGGCTCAGATATGACAGATTTACATTTTAAATGAACCTAAACTATCTATTTCTATATAAAAAAGAGACAACAAGGCTTGAACGGTTGCTCTTGGCTTGAACCGCCAACCGTCCAATCAGTAATCCAGAGTTTTAGGTTTATGAGCCATCATTGTTCCTTATCATAATACATATGCAAATGAGTTTAAGTGTGCAGCCTGCATTGTATAAACTCGTCAGTGTATTAGCACAGATTAAGGATGAATCATTGTAGACTGACAGATTAAAACAGCAAATGCGAGGACCTGCAATTGTGTGTTTTTTTTCTTTATTGCCAGTAAAACTTTTTAACGCTTTTGTTTTCATGGAGTCAGAACTTCCTCGTATGTGATGTAAACCCAGATTGGTTGCAGGGGATTTTTTTTGCACAAAGCCCTCGCCTCACCTCACCTCAGGTTTTTCACATATGTGGTTTGAGTAAGAACAAACAAGTTCTTTTTTCTCTCTCTCTATGTCTGCTACCCCTTCTCAGGTGGTGGTGGGTGTAAACAGTAGACTGTGTTAAAGTGCTGATCTTCATAGACAGTCATTATAATATTGATGTTTCATTAAGGGTTAAACTATGCAGTACAGACTGTTACAGATTTACATTTACATTTGTGATGATTTATTTCTTGAATTTTCATGTGTTTTATAGCAAGTTTAACGCAGGTGATTAACACCATTTTATTAAAAATATGCACAAGAGATATTAAATAAGTAAATAATAACACAATAAACTTAACAATAACATAACAATATAAAAAATAACAAAATAATATCGTATAGAGACAGTCAGAGTTGAACGTTAGTGTCAGAGGAAGTGCAAGTAGTGCCACAAACATGATTAAATCAATGTAATTTTTCTCATCAACATACTACATGCACAAAATGGAAACCACCGGAGGTCCAGTAGATCACGCTGATTAGTGCAGTCGACTGTTTGAGATACACACAGTGATTTTCAAACGCGTTTAACAGGCTGGCGAAAAGATAGATATCAGTATACGCTATGCAAAACGAACTGATGACTCTGACATTCGAACCCAGCAGAACATCCAGATAACACTCTGTGAGTTAGATAAGTGACTAGTCACCAGCTCACGCTTTCTCATAAAGCTAGCATGAATTATCATTTCTGCACACATTCATACTGTACATTCATTTATACCTCCGCTAGATATGATCCAGTGAGGTGGGAGACACCTGGAGAAAACTCACCTGGATGTAAGATCAAACCCCAGGATGCATAAAGCTGGGAGCCGAAGCTGTGCACATTTCCAGTACTTTAATGCACTTAGGATCCCCGTGAGCTAATCATTGTATGTGTCAATTTTTTTGGTAACAAGGCGCATTGAGGGTTGATAAAGGCTCCAGAATTCCAGCAGAGAGCTGACAAGGTGTCTTGGTCTAAGCTTATACTGTAAGTCACAAGTAGATAGCAGTTATATAACACTAAAGTAACGTGTATACAGTGCCAGAGTTGTAATGTGAGGGCGGACGGAATAGGATGCTGGGAAACATCTGTAGGCTCACGGTTATGATCGGATGACAAAACTGAAAAAAGAATATTTTTTACAGTAGATCTGTAGGGTGAAATTTGGTGCTCATGTGAAATGAAATCCAGTGAAGAAAAGAGCTGCCGTTTCCTGGTGAGGTGGTGGGATAGAGGGACGGCTTCCAACATCATAGTTTCTCCTTCCTGGTGTAAACTTCTTGCAATAGAAGGCAACGGATGGTGTGTAGGAGGGCTGCTTGGTGTTGGACTCCAGATTAGAATGGTGTAGGACAATGGCGAAGGCTTTTTCTGAGGTCGCTGAATGCCTCGTGGGTAACTGTTAACCAAGAGCGCCTACATGGAGCATCTTTAAAGAGTACTGTGGGAAAGGAGGCAAGTACACGTTCATGTGAATGATAGAAGTTTGTACTGTAAATCCCAAGAATCACTACAGTTGCTTTTTAATTGGGTTGTCATGACCACTCTACCAAACTTTCACTTGGCATCCTTCAACACTACACATGCCAACACGCATGTTCCTAAAAATATTAATGATGAAACATAGACATGAATTAATCAAGCCATATTACTTTATGAAAAACATGCAATGCCTTATAGCAGGACCAATAATAATAATAATAATTGAAATTGAATGGTCGATATAGAACCATAAACCTTCTCTTTTATTTATCAGTTAGAGGACTCGAAAGGTCAAATGAATAAAATGTCTCTTTCATAGACCAGGGATCGACTAAAGCCACCTCGGAGCAGTTCCATGGCACAGTACAAAGGGTGATGTGGTGGGAAGTCAAAACCTCCTTTAGGGTGGGGTTCTCTAAATGGATGTTTACCTTGCTATCCAGATGCTACATGATAAAGTTCTCAACAGCCTCCTAGTGTACACCGTCTCCTCCCATTTGGAGTAAAATTAGCAAATACCTAAAAGACTTTGATTAGATAATTACTGCAGTATTTAATAATGATTCAGCTTCAACAATTCTTTTAACATTAACTGGTGCAAGGAGGAGCTTCTCATTTCTCACACAACCATGTGGGAAGAGATATCCCGTGGTCATGAGAATGAGCTGAAATAACTGGAACTGGGTTAAGAGCTGTCCAAGTCGTTATTAAACCAAGCAAGGACAGAGCAGAACCCTCGACTTGACAGAATAATTGTGATCACAAACACATCCTGAATGAGTGTGATGGGAGACCACCTAAACACCTAGTGAAGTTGCAAATGTTCAGTAGAAACCAGATCTGTGTTTAATATTGAAAGTAAGAGCATTTCCATACACACACACACACACACACACACACACACACAATGTGATGAAAGCTCACAGGTTTGCTAGGTAGCATAAAGACTTGGAATTAAGCCTATTCCAGAGTGGGCGTGTCAGGGCAAGAAGGGAAGCGCATGAAGCGATACACCCATCATGCTAACACTGCCAACACTGTGAATGCACATCAAAATCAAAGCTACAGGCGAGCCAATGAAATATTAGAACATTATAATATTAGAACAGCTTTTTTTGCCCAAGTACTGTATGTGTGTGTGTGTGTGTGTGTGTGTGTATATGATACCTAAGAAGTAAACAGGATCTGAGCTTAAGTGCACTAAATAATGCTCTGGGTCTCATTAGCAAGAACGAAGAGTCAGCGTACAGAGAGGAAGTGCAGAAGCTAACGGACTGGTGTAAAGACAACAACCTGTCTCTGAATGTTGACAAGACAAAGGAGATAGTTGTTGACTTTAGGA
>JAOVVA010068598.1:0-13407 GCA_028565275.1 Leiocassis micropogon
AACTTTCAGCTGCATAACACACATGATGTTATATCATCTCTATCTGTTATCACCCAGATGAGGATGGGTTCCCTGTTTGAGTCTGGTTCCTCTCAAGGTTTCTTCCTATTGACATCTCAGGGAGTTTTTCCTTGCCGCTGTCGCCGTCACCCTTGGCTTGCTCATCAGGGACGATCTCATTATTATCTAGACACATTTTCCTCACACATACACACTTCCATAAATTTTCTTTTCAGTTTTGTGAAGCTGCTTTGAGACAATGACTATTGTTAAAAGCGCTATATAAATAAAATTGAATTAAGACATTAAGATCTTTCCTTCACTGGGAATAAGGGGCCTGACTGAAACACCTGAATTCAATCATCAACAGGTTTGGACAAATACTTTTTTTCCATATAGTGTAGATAGATAGATAGATAGATAGATAGATAGATAGATAGATAGATAGATATTTGTGCGTACACAAGTTTACGCAGAGAGATGAATGGAGGGAAGAAATGATGGATGGACTGACATGCAGACAGAGAGAGAGAGAGATAGAGAGAGAGAGAGAGAGATCCTGCTGATGTGAGTGCTGTATGGTGATCAGACCTGCTGTAATCTCAGTTTTCTCCTCCTGTGCTGCTCCTCTCTCATCAGCAGCTCCTCCTCATTGGGGCTCAGGAGACTCAGCTTCCTGCTCTTCCGCTTCATTCTCCACTTTAACTCCTGATCAGCTGCTGTAGTAGTAATCAATCTCTCTCTCTCTCTCTCTCTGATCTCTCACTCTCAGTTAGCTTAGCATCACATGTAGCTAACGCCCTGGATCTCTGGTCTATCTCGAGCTGTTAGTGTAGCAAAAACATGCGTCAGTCCATCAACTCTCACTGACGTAAACATCATCAGCAGTGCCGGTGTACAGGATCTACCTGAACGCAGTGTTTGATAAAAACCATGGCAACGCCACAGACTCTTTGATCTCGCCGCCTTTCCGAACTGGGCCTGACAGTTAAATAACTACCGTGGTTGCCAAAGATTACCAGTAGAAACTCAAGAAATCCCCTTTCACACCATTATGATTTTCAAATCATATATTAAACTTAAACATCTTCCCTGACATTTTACATAACGTTTGAAATAACAAATTCAGCAATAACACGATTAGACAAAAAAAAAAAAAGAACAAATAAGAGCAACTGAAACGTTTCACCAAAACCAAAGTTTCACCAAATCTGGCAACCCTATTACCTCATCCAACGGATCAACAAAATCGTTTATTTATTTCCGGTTTTCTGCGCGTTGCTTACCACATCATATTTAATTCGTCGTACACGATGACTAACCAGGAATTAAATCAGTCGCATGTTTCAGAGTTTAACGTTTTACTTTAAATGTACTTTCAAACCTCATGATAAAAAAAAAAATAATAATAATAAAAAACACAACAGAAGTTCCTCCGTTTTGAATAAACCGCTGAATCTTTTCTCCAAGATGGCGGCCTGAGAGCCAGAGCAGAGCGGCATTTCTTCTTCTTCTTCGATTTGAGGCGGCTGCCTCCTTACCGCCACCTGGTGGTCCATAGTCTTATAATACTGTATTAGCGTTTCCAGTTACAGTAATATCTATTGGTGCAGGTGTTTGAACAAGTTGCTTATTTTAAACAGTAGCTTATTTTAAAGTAGATTATAAAATCTTGCACTGTTAATAACATCGTTCTTACTTAACGTTTTTATTTCACTTTCACAAAAGTTCCATTAAATTCTTCATCCACATGCAATTTGGGAATGCCAGTTAATGTCTTTAGACTGTAGGAGAAAACCGGTGTACCCGGAGGAAACCTGCCAAGCACGTGGAGAGGATGCAAACTCCATGAACACAGACCCTGGGAATGAAACCTGGACCCTGGAGGTCCAAGGCCACAGTGCTAACCACTACACCACTGTGCTGTCATCCTATGTAAAATACAACAGTGTATAATATACAGTATGTGTTTATAGAAGAAGGAGCATAAAACACAGGTTCTAAAACAACAGAAAGCACTAACACAACCACCAAATGCGTATCATGAACTTAATGTCCCCATTATATTTTTTGATCATTTATAGGTGCGGCAAATATGAAGAGAAGTCAGGGGTGTCAATGTTCAGCTTTCTTAATGAAATAGAGGTAGAAAGACACAATCCTAGTCAGGATTAGTCATTAGTGTTATTGTATATTTAATCATATTTCACTTAAAATAAGATCCACGCTCATGGTAACTCTTATTAGCTGTTAAATATTGTTAGCTTACTTCACTTATAAAACTTGGTTCTTTAAAGAGAGTCCTACATTTCTGCATTTTATCATTAATGAGTTATATATTTTGCAAATAGTAGCTCTATAATAGAGTTCACAGTTTGATTAAAATCCCTCGCCAATCTCAATCCAATTTCATTTGTTCAGCGCTTTTATAATTGCTATGGATCTTATCACAAAGCAGCTTTACAGAAATACAGATGTAGGTTTTTAATTGGTTCGTTAATTAGGACGCCGGAGGAAAAACCTGGGACGAGAACAACATCCTGAGACAACATGACCAAGATGAACAAAACCAATCCCCCACCGGGTGAAAGTGGATTTTTGTGATTGTGAAATTTTAAATAGTATGGTTACAGTGCTGCACAAGTGTATGGAAAAGTGTGTGGAAAAGTGTTTTGGAAGTTCAGTATGAGCAGATTGAGAATACATACAAACCTGGGATGAGCACAGATATTAGCTTATCCATTTAAGCGCCTAATTCTACTCCAATATTGCTACAAATATGTCTTTAGAATAATTCCTTTAATTATGGAACCTGTTTACACAGTGCTGAGGTTTATTGATCGATAGCGCTAACACTGTCCGTTTTTTTTTTTACTGCTTTAAAATTTGATATCACATAAATAAATATTTGAAAAAGGACCCATTGTGTGTTTTTCCTCTGGTTAGACTTTGTGGTCACATGATCACAGAAACATGGCAGGGAAACTTGAAAAAGCCTGAGAAGCAGGTCGACTCTTCATCTTGTGCGAGCAGTCAAAGTAAAGAGACATGCAAAGAAATGATCATGATTAGTTTTTGTGCCATAAATCCCACTGGTCGGCCCTTTAAATTCCTGTGACTGCTTATTTACCAGGCAGTGTGTACAGCTGCAGCAGCTGTGTTTGCTACAGAGATCAAAAGGTGATGTTTAATCTTGTAGGCCTCGTATTCCTGCTCCGCATCACCATCATCACCTTCATCATCACATGTAAAATGACACCTTATGCATACAAAACACCGCCCTGGACTTTCTCCGGGATTAGATCTACCAAAGACAGCGAGATGTTTATTTTTTTTGTTGTTTTTATTTAGCCTTATGCTTGCGGATCAGGTCCGACCAGATTCTTGTTCATACAAACTTTCAGTTTGCGCTCGATATTCAGCTGTAGTGCGACCGGAGCCTGGTTTATGAGAAGGTAAGCTCCAATCGTGTTCGATGTTTGAAGTTAATGATATCTTTGAACAAATTTATTAGACAATCTGTCATTAAAATCATCTAGTCTTTATGGAGTTTTGTTTAGTTTCATGTTGAAGATTTTTATTTTTTTTTTGCAAATGCTGTAATTAGTAGTACATTATCTCTAATATTAAAAAATGTGCACTTATGTTAATAAAATTATATATTAACATAAGTGCACATATCTATTAATTATATACTGTAAATATATTACATGGTAAGATTAATCTATAATAATAATAATAATAATGCCAATGTCAGAGTGTGTTTATACTCAGGTATGTTTGGCATTCTAGAAATTAAAGTCAACCTCTGTGAACAAAAAGAAATCACTTATATATTATTATTTTTAACTAAATTAATTATTAAGTTACTAAATAAAAACAACTTTCATCATTTTAGCATAAATACCAGCAAAATAAATTAGAGCCCTAAAATAAACTTTATTTACTGTAGTTACTAATAATAATGTAGTTATTAAGTAAATACAGTAAAGAAAGCATGAAACTTACAATTTATATATTGAATGAATTACAGTAGGATGTAGATTTAATGATTTAGGTCTACTGTAATGTGATCAGTCAGCTCTATCATCACCGTCGTTTAATTACGACTCCAGAGACCTGATTAACATCTGATTAGTTTTTAGTTTTTAGTTCTTAGTGTACTGTAAGTTCTTAGTACATTTAATTCTGTATGCAGGGTTACGGGAGCTTAGACCAGTATTTCTATAAAACGTTAAAAAAAAAAACGGAAATGAATACCATTTATAAAATATGCTATAATAAGGATACAATAATGTTACAGGTTGTCATTTACTTTCTGTTGACTTTAAACATTGCTGTATTTCTATCCATGTTGTGGCGTTTCTTGCATCGTCACCATTTAAACACGACGATATTATATGCTGATCATTTGAAAGGAAATACGGCCCACTTAGATTTTCTAACAGATTAATCACTGTCACATAAGAGACATTTTTAAACGCCTATTAAAATTGTAGGTTCATTTTAGATTGTACATTTCTGACATGAATTCCCAGGAGACAGACTGACCTGAACCTTGTCCTGTTTTTACGTTTATTCTTCACTGAGTTCACGACACAGAGGTTTTGCAGTCATTTATTTAGTGTAACTTTGCAGTGACAATATTTTTTTATTTTTATTTAAAATGTATTTATTTATTTTTTATGAATACTCAATACATTTCCTCATGTTTTCGTTCTCCCCGTGCTTGGTGGGATTCCCCCGGGCACTCTGGTTTCCTCCCACAGTCTAAAGACATGCAGATTAGGATAATTAGCATTCACAAATCGCTTGTAGTGTGTGTTTATGTGTAAATGGATGATGATGGATTGGCGCCCCGTCCAGGCTGCACCCCGTCTCGTGCCCTTAGTCTTCTGGAATAGGCTTCAGGCTCCTGTGACCCTGCAACAGGATAAGCAGTATAGAAGTAGAAGCAGTATTCAATTCAATTCAATTCAATTCAATTTTAGAACCCAGTATAGAATTATATTATATTATATATATAATATATATTAGTATAGAACCCAACTTGGTTCCATCGTTTTTTTAATAAACGCTGAAAACTCATGCAGGCTTTTTTGCATGAGTTGACTTTTAAATAAATTAAAATAAATGTGGCCACATGACATTAAAACCATGATGAAATGTTTGTGTCACACATCACAGCACCAGCAACTCTAGTATGTCTAGGTGCTGTTTCAAGATTTAATTTAAATATACAATACTGTGTCTCAGAGCAGTTCCATGGGTGTTTTTTGTTTGTTAAGCCACAATGTAGACAATGACAGATGATCAGGTGGTGATTAGTAACTGCTGATGCTGAATACTGAGCGGTTGGAACAGACGAGAGGGGAAATGAGGTTGCTGCTAAAACGACGAATGTTTTTAGGCATAAAATAAAATAAAATATTGCTCCCATTTCCTCATTTTATTTATTTACTTAAATATGAAGAAATTAGGAGTTCAAAACTTTCAAACCATATTATACATATTTTATGGATTTTATTGAAAATATGTTTTTTTTAAGCAAACTTTAATTCACAGTTATTTTATTAAACATACGACCATAAAATGGATTTGTATGGATTTGTATTAATTTGAAAATTGTATTAATTTATTAACTTATTTATTAACTTATGCCTGTATCTGTAAAAATGGGCTTACAGCCTGCTTTGAAAACAACCCAGAGAAACCGATGTGCCAAGCTGTGTGTTTGTACAAAGGGGTGTAACTGAATATAATTATATCAATACATATTGTGTAAAAACAAACACAAACACGAGTAAGAGAAGCACTATTTGTGTGTGGGTGTTTTTTTATTTCTTTTCCATTTGTGCAAAACATTTTTCAGATAAAAAATGTTTAAAAAGAAAAAGAAAGAAAGATAAGGATAAATGCATTACAGCATCCTTAGTAACTGTCTGGTCAGGTTTGCGATGGAGTTAATGATACTACTGAATTGTAAACAGAGCAAAGTAAAATTTGAGAATTTAACAGCTAGGAACAAAAAAATATATATTATAATAGACTAATTATTTTTCATGGACATAAAATATGGTTGGTGTTGATATAAACCATAAAATGTGATGTTTAAGCTGCTTTCATCCACATGCAGCTCCAGATCGTCCCAGCATTTAAGAGCTACAGGTAGAGAGAGTGGCGTTGGGTTACTCATACGTACAGAGAAAGGTAGAGGCATGAAGACTTGAGTACATGGTTGTGACTAACGCTTATTACCAAATAGAATTCAGTCATATTGTGTAACCAAAGGAAAAAACCTTTAACTCCTACACAACTTGACATTTTCAAGCTTACTTAATTTTTTTTTGTTATTCAACATATCAAATCAATTTGAAATAAAATCTGTTATAAAATAAGTAATTTTTTCCATCATGTTTTTTTTAAGACAAAATTTTTTCATGTCTCTCGGCTGTTCCCTTTCAGGGGTCGCCACAGCTACCACTGCCTACGTCTAACCCTATCCTCTGCATCCTCTTCTCTCACGCCAACTAACTTCAAGTCCTCTCTCACTGCATCCATAAATCTCCTCTTTGGTCTTCCTCTAGACCCCTTTGTCTGGCAGTTCAAACCTCAGCATCCTTCTACCGATATATTCACAATTTCTCCTCGGAACGTGTCCAAACCACCTCAATCTGGCCTCTCTGACTTTATCTCCAAAACATCCAACACGGGTTGTCCCTCTGATGGACTCATTCTTGATCCTATCCATCCCTGTCACTCCTAAAGAGAACCTCAACATATTCATCTCTGCCACCTCCAACTCTGCCTCCTGTCTTTTCCTCAGTGCCCCTGTCTCTAAGCCGTAGAGCATTGCTGGTCTCACCACTGCCCTGAACAACAGGGCACAGACACCTGACTATTTCCTCCACCCATTTCAACCTGCCTGCACACGCCTCTTCACCTCCTTTCCACACTCTTCATTGCTTTAAGTACTTAAAGTCCTGCACCTTCTTTAACTCTGCTCCCTGTATCCTCACCGTTCCACTTGGGACCCTCTCATTCACACACATGTATTCAGTCTTGCTAAGGTTAACCTTCATTTCTCTGCTTTCCAGAGCATGTCTCCACCTCTCTAGATTTTCCTCCACCTGTTCCCTGCTATCGCTACAAAGCACAATGTCATCTGCGAACATCATAGTCCTGTCTAACCTCATCTGACATCCTGTCTATCACCAGAGCAAACAAGAAGGGGCTCAGAGCCGATCCTTGATGCAGACCCACCTCTACCATGAACTCTTCTGTCACACCTACAGCACAGCTCACCACTGTCTTACAGCTCTCACACATGTCCTGCACCACTCTAACATACTTCTCTGCCTCGACCTCATACAATACAATACCACAGCTCTTCTCTCGGCACCCTGTCATATGCTTTCTCTAAATCTACAATGACACAATGCACCTCCCTATTTTCTTCTCTTTACTTCTTTATCAGCATCCTAAAAGAATATACTGCATCTGTTGTACTCTTTCTAAGCATGAAACCATATTGCTGTTCACAAATCTGCCATTAACCTAGCTTCCACTACTCTATCCCACAGCTTCATTGTATGGCCCATCAGCTTTATTCGCCTGTAGTTGTCACAGCTCCCTTGTTCTTAAAAACTGGCACCAATACACACCTCTGGGATCCTCCCACTCCCCAAGAACTTGTTAAAAAGACTAGTCAGATACTCTACTGCCACCTCTCCTAAGCACTTCCATACCTCCACAGGTATGTCATCAATACCAACTGCCTTTTCACTCTTCAGCCTCTTCAGCGTCCTGCTCACCTCACTCAAACTGATATTTGCTACTTTCTGCTCCACAACAGTCACCTCTTCTACTCTTTGTTCATTTTCATTTTTCTCATTCCTCAACTCTACAAAGTACTCCCTCCATCTTCCCATCACCCTCCTGGCACCTGTCAGTACATACCCCTCCCTATCTTTAATCACTCTAACCTGCTGCACATCCTTCCCATCTCTATCACTCTGCCTCTCCAACCTGTACAGATCCAACTCTCCCTCCTTATTGTCCAACCCAGCATACAAGTCCTAATATGCTCTTTGCTTGGCCTTTGCCACCTCTACCTTCACCTTACACTGCATCTCCCTGTACTCCTGTCTACTCCTCCCTAAAAAAACTACACAATATTCTTCCTTTTTCAACTTTCACCACTTTGTCTTCTACTCTGCCTTTGTACTCTTCACCTGCCTGACCACCAGGCTCATTTTACACTGGACCATTCTGTGTTGTCTGGCTACACTCTCCCCTACCAATACTTTGTAGTCACTGATCTCTTTCAGATTACAATGTCGACAAAAGATGTAGTCCATCTGAGTGCTTCTGCTTCCAATATGTCACCCTATGTTCCTGAAAGTATTTACTACTGCCATGTCCATCCTCTTTGCAAAGGCCACCACCATTTGTCCTTCTACATTCCTGTCCTGAAGACCAAACCTGCCCATCGCATTCTCATCACTTCTGTTCTCTTCCTCAACATGTCCATTAAAATCTGCACCAATCACCACTCTCTCACCTCTGTAGATCACTTCATCTAACTCACTCCAAAATTTCTCCTTCTCTTCTAATTCACATCCTACCTGTGGGGCATAACCACATTAACTAACAACATTGCACATCACACAATTAATTTCCAGCTTCTGACTCATCACCCTATCTGTTCTGTCTTTCCACCTCCAGAACATTCCTTACAAACTCCTCTGTCAGGATAACTCCTACTCTATTTCTTTTCCACCAGGGTAAAACAACTTGAACCCTGCCCCTAAGCTTCTAGCCTTGCTACCTTTCCAACTGGTCTCCTGGACACACAGTATATTCACCTTCCTTCTCTGCTTCTTGTCAACCAACTCTCTTGCCTTCCCTGTCATAGTCCCAACATTCAAGTCCGTACTGTTACTCCTAAACTCTTGCCTTTCCTCTTCTCTCTCTGCCCACAAACACGCCTTCCTCCTCTTCCTTCTTTGACCAACAGTAGCCCAATTTCCACCAGCACTCTGTAGGTCAACAATACCAGACTGGTACAAAAAGACACTGGATTGTGCCCCCCTGTATTTGCATTAAGCCAGGGTTAAGTGTACATCGTTATTATTTCTCCACTACGCTGTTTGCACTAGCATAGTTTTATTTGCACGTCTTTATATTAATATTTGTACTGATGCTTGCTTTGTGCGTGTGTTAATAGGTTTTAAGGAATTGCCGCAAATCAGGGATGAACTGGGCCGGACTGCAGCTCCTCCTCAGCGGGGCGAACCAGTACTCCACCGGTTTTGGTCGTGTTTGGCTCTCCATGGTGTTTGTGTTCAGGGTGTTGGTGTTCTCCGTGGCCGCCCAGCGCGTTTGGGGTGACGACTCCAAAGAGTTTGTGTGCAACACAATGCAGCCTGGCTGCACCAACGTCTGCTACGACAGCATCTTTCCCATCTCTCATGTTCGCCTCTGGGCTCTACAGCTCATCTTCGTCACCTGCCCGTCCCTCCTTGTGGTTGCTCACGTCAAATTAAGAGAAGAAAAAGACAAGAAATATGCGAAACTGCACGGGGGTGAACATATGTACGCTCGCCCGGGCAAAAAGCGAGGGGGCCTGTGGTGGACCTACATGCTCAGCCTTTTCGCCAAAGCGGGAGTCGATAGCGCGTTTCTCTACATTCTTTATTACATCTATGACGGCTTTGACATGCCACGTCTCTCCAAGTGTTCTCTGGAGCCGTGTCCGAATACGGTGGACTGTTTCATCTCGCGGCCTACGGAAAAGAAAATCTTCACGATCTTTATGGTGGTAACGGCTGTATTTTGCATCCTGATGTGCGTATGCGAAATATTCTATCTGATCGGAAAGAAAATATTTAAAAAACTAATAAAACGAAAGCTTCTTGGAAGAGGGCCTGGCGGGAATGATGTTCCAGATCATGGAAATCCAAAAGAGAATCAAAGAATAGATCCGACCCTCGCCAGTGAGGAAGACCTCAGCTTGCTTAAAGAGACAGAACCACCTGCTAAAAAAAGTGCCATTTAGTTAGGGGGCACAGTTATTAATTTTAATTTGTTATTAATCTTATGGTGGTGGCACGGTGGTGTAATGGTTAGCACTGTTGCCTTGCACCTCCAGGGTCCGGGTCCGATTCCTGGCCAGACTCGATTCCCGTCTCTACGTGCATGGACTTTGCATGTTCTCTCCGTGCTTGGTGGGTTTCCTCCGGGTACTCCGGTTTCCTCCTAACAGTCCAAAGATATGCAGGTTAGGCTAATTGGCGTTCCCAAATAGCCCATAGTGTGTGAATGAGTGTGTGAGTGTGTGTGTGCCCTGCGATGGATTGGCACCCTGTCCAGGGTGTATCCTGCCTCGTGCCCTAAGCCTCCTGAGATAGGCTCCAGGTCCCCGCGACCCTGAATACAGGATAAAGCGGTATAAAAGAGTGAGTGAGTGAGTGATTAATCTCCTGACATTAATAAATTACTACATTTGTAGTGGTGACATAAAAGCTTGAAAATAAGCATTTTCACTAATGAAACACTTAGTTTCTCCAACTAACAAGCATGTTAAAATTCAAAAAAGTTACAAAACGTTTACATTTGGGAAGAATGCTAGTCTGGTTATTTACAGTGTACAAGTGAAATATGCATTTTTCTGTATATATATATATATAATTCTGTAATATTTTTCTGTATATTATGTATTATGTATTATATACAAATGCAAGGACTGCTTGAAATCTCAGGTAACTTGTAAACAGGCTATCACAACTAACTTGTTAAAAACGACCCTGTAAACTTTTTCACCTCTTCGGGATTATGTTATTTATTTATGACGCTGCTTGTGGAAGAGCTTTTGTTGCTTTATTTCAAATGCGTTTGGAAGTTCAGAGCTGATAGGTGTTTTGTTTCGTTGTGAGAAGACATCGTGGGACCGTGGGAGGTGCGACAACAGACAAGTTTTTTTTTCTTTTCTTGTTTTACTTCCAAATGTGGCCTGTGCAATCAGGAACATCTGATATACTCTTTTATAGTACTGTACAATAAATTTTACAATAAAATCTTCATTTAAGCAGTGTGAAGTATTCCTAAGCATTCCTGTGAAGTCTGTGGAGTCGACGTGCTATTAAAAACAGTGAGCTCACAAACACTGTCACTGTATCCTTCACACTTTCTATCAGAGTCTCTGAAAGTCAGATTGAGAATACATACATTCCTGGGATGAGCACGGATATCACACTATACATTGAAACACACCCTTGCTTGACTTATTGTACTGTAATATTGCTACAAACATGTCTTTAGTTTAATTCATTTCATCTACTGTACACAGTGCTCAGTTTTTATCAATCAATTAATACAGAACTACTGTAACACAAACACTGTCCCAATGCTCAGGTTATTTTTACTGCTTTAAAATCAGCAACATACATATTTGGAAAAGGACCCATTGGTTTTGCCTCTGATTAGACCTTGTGGTCACATGATCACAGAAACATGGCAGGGAAACTACATGTAATAAACTGCGCATTTAAAGTCTGCGAAGCAGTTTGACTCTTCATCTTGTTCCGAGCAGTCAAATTACATAAATGTGAAAACAATGATTAGTTTTTAAATCCCACTGGTCGGCCCTTTAAATTCCTGTGACTGCTTATTTACCAGGCAGTGTGTACAGCTGCAGCAGCTGTGTTTGGTACAGAGGTTAAAAGGTGGTGTTTAATCTTGTCGGCCTCGTATTCCTGCTCCGCATCACCATCATCACCTTCATCATCATCACCTTCGTCATCATCTCCAACATCACATGTAAAAACGACACCTTATGCATACAAAGCACCGCTCTGGACTTTCTAGATTAGATCTAACCAAAGACAGGGAGATTCTTTATTTAGCCTTATGCTTGCGGATCAGGTCCGACCGGATTCTTGTTCATACAAACTTTCAGTTTGCGCTCGATATTCAGCTGTAGTGCGACCGGAGCCTGGTTTATGAGAAGGTAAGCTTCACTCGTGTTCGATGTTTGAAGCTAATAATATCTGTTTGAACAAATATGTTAGAGAATTGGTCATAAAAATCATCTAGTCTTTATAGAGTTTTGTTAAGTTTCATGTTGAAGACTGGAAAAGCTGAACACAGTAGTTTTGCTTTAACAAGTGCTGTAATTAGTAGTAAATTATCTCTAACCTTAAACAAATAATTATGTGCATATTCATTATTTACTGGAAAAATAATATATGATAAGATTAATGTAAAAAAAAATATATATATATAATAATAATGATGTTGATGATACCAGCGTCAAAATCAAATGGGTGTGTTTATAATTGGGTACGTTTGGCATCCTAGAAATTAAAGTCAACCGCAATAAAACAAACAAACAAACAAATAAAATTTTATACAGAAATCAGTTGCATGACAAGATTATGCCATGATAATAAGATAAATTCTGGGTAAATAAAACTGACTTTTATAATTTTAGCATATATACCAGTGAAAGAAATCAGAGCCCAAGTAAATAAATAAAGCATGAAATGTACAATTTATATACAGAATAAATTACAGTAGGATACAGTAGAAATAATGATTTAGGTTTACTGTAATGTGATCAGTCAGCTCTATCATGATCATCATCATCGTTTAATTCTAACTCCAGAAACATGATTAACTTCTCATTAGTTTTTATCTTTATCTCAATGTTGGGAAGAAAAAGAAATCTCACTATCAGATGGCATTTTTAAGCTTGAAAGCAGATACAAGGGTGTGTGTGTGTGTGTGTGTGTTAAAGAGAATATACTCAAAAGTATTTTTGAAAAAAAGTATTTCAGTGTCTTATGTTGCACCCAAGAGTAAAGGAATGCTGTAATCATAGCAAGTTTCTTTTTTTCCTCATATCTGACCAACCCTTTTATGACTATTCATCTGTCCTGCTTTGACTTCCTGGAAGCTTTGACGTCTGATCTTCATTCCTTACATTGTGTTTTTTTTTTTAAACACATTTGCATATTAAAGCCATATGACACTGATTTTGTTTGAGGTAATTAACAATAACTAAATAAAAAGGTGTTTCTATAAAATGTTTTTAAAAAATTGTAAATGCTATTGAATATTAATTATAGAAATTAATACCATTTATAAAGTATCTCTATGATAATGGTAAAATAATTTAAGGGTTAATAAGGATAGGTGCTGTATTTCTACCCATTTTGTGGCGTTTCTTGCATCGTCACCATTTAAACACGACGATATTATATGCTGATCGTTTGAAAGGAAATACGGCCCACTTTGATTTTCTAACAGATTAATCACTGAAACATAGGAGACATTTTTAAACGCCTATTAAAATTGTAGGTTCATTTTAGATTGTACATTTCTGACATGAATTCCCAGGAGACC
>JAOVVA010068629.1:0-13404 GCA_028565275.1 Leiocassis micropogon
GTCTCTGCTGCCGCATCTATTCACAGTTGTGATAAGTGATTAATGCCCCATCAGATCTTTGATGGGGGAACGTTATGCTGGTTAAATGACTAAAGAAATACTGATCCCTGGACAGATATTTGTTCCAGATATTATGCACCATTAATCGATTTGTTATGCCAATTTTTATAGATAAATTACAGATGTTACCGTGTCTTTAAGGATTATTAATGATGTCATGAAAAATATTGCAATAAGTAGTTTTATTAATTAATTAATTGATCATGGACCTGTCATGCTCCAGGCGGCTGTTTGACGTGGCTCCCACTGTAAATTGCTACCCAAAATAAGAGAAACTCCTTTAATTGGCAACTGAGGATGAACTGCGACCTTAACAAAGCCAGACACAATATCACAGTGAAGATAAATCGTATGTAATGGAGCTTTCACCACACCAAGTTCAATTCCCTGAACTAAAACATCTGCATCACAACTAGATCAGATAAAGGCAAGACACCTTCCAAAATAAATGACTGAGCGGCGCCGGTATCTCTCAGAATACAAAGTGGCGTAGGCTCAGAATCTGTGTCTGAAAGTGAAACCATTGACCAGATTTATGACAATAGAAACATTCACGGGACTCACTACTATTCTTAAATGGGCTAGCAGAAACTTTAGGTCTACGATTAGTAGTATCGTGCCGCGGGTGCGAAAACACAGTTTTGTGAGTGAGCACAAACTCATCAGCCAAAACGGCAGCATCAGCGAGCAACGAGACTTTTTGTTCACTCAAATAGACAACTATTTTGTCCAAAATACAGTCTTTAAACTCTTCTAATAGTATCAGTTCTTTTAACTGATCAAAGGTGGTGACTTTACTGGCTGCACGCCACTTGTCGAACAAAATGCCCAGCATTACTCAGTCACTACTTTTTATTTAGCCCAACCCAAGCCCTCATAACTTAGTGACTTGATTAGTTATTGTGCAGGTATGTAGACAGACCCTACTTACATCAAATCCAGAACTTACAGATACGGTGGGTCCTAGCAGAGGTGACGACACAGACTGGTGGGCCCAAATTCAAATTGAGGCCAACTCTAGCTGCAGCTCTTTCAGCCTTATCTCCTTCTTAATTTCCAGCTCCAGTGTTTGGAACTGTAGCTGCTGGGCTTTGTACTGCTGGCAACTTAACTCCAAGTCCAGTTGTTTTAATTGCAGCGCCAAAACATGAAGCGCATGTGTGATACATGATACTCAATACTTGTAAAACTTGTAAATTGACGAATGATTACATGGTGACAGTGGTTAAGATTGGCAGGACAGGACACATTACGCTCTTTATTAATGAGAGATGCTTCTTCTTTGGCTTTACCCTGGCCCCTTGGAGCCTGCTGAATATTTGTTCAAATTCAAATACTTGCACTGTATGAACCACAACTATGCAATAATCCATATTTTGTAATATAGAGAAGCAATATAATTGTGCTTAAAATTGAGTGTTTTCCACTCTTGGTATGCAACTTCTTCATCACTGTTCCTCACTGTCCAACTTCTCCATTTAACACAAAAAGAATGTGAATATATAGGCCACAACCAATACTTAACACAGATGAAATTAAAGAACACACTGTTAGAACATCAACAATGCATAATATCACTATAAGCCTGTGCACTTTATAGCTGATTCATTAAAAGTTGGAGTTGACACAAGATGCAGCAGAATATCAATATACTTGTCAGGCTCGCTAGGGGGCGTGATGGATCCAAGTGCAGGCAGAGCAAAAAAAAGAAGTGGCGCTTATGAGTGCTTGTGAACAATGAAGCAGGCAAGGCGGTGGTTTTAAATCCGAGATGCAGATACACTCTGCACTGCAGTGAAGGCAGAGGGGCTTCGCTGGAATGAAGAAGCATGGAGTGGCGGCGTGAATGCATGCCAACCTGAAGGCGTGAGCACGCAGAGCAGTGAAGGCTTTTCCCCCATCAATGAGTTTGGGGGTTGGGGGAGGCTGGAGGGGGGGTGGATAATGGGCAGGAGATTAGACGACGAATCTGAGAAACATGAAATGTGGGGTTGATTCTGTGCATGGAGAGAGGTAGAGCAAGTTGGACAGAGCATGGATTTATAATTCGGGTGATAGTGAAGGGTCCGATGAACCTTGGTGACAGCTTCCTGGACGTGGTCTTGAGTGGGAGGTCCCGTGTAGACAGCATGACCCTTTGGCCGATACGATAGTTGGGAGCTGGTGAGCGATGACGATTCGCCTGGCGTTGGATCCTGGAGGACGGATCCCGAAGCCATGCACCTTAAGGATTTCTCCAACTCTTGGTTCACCCGTTCAGTTTGGCCATTAGTTTGGGGATGAAATCCAGATGAATGATTCGCCAGATCAAAGGTTGGCGCCGACGAGGTTGCAAAAGGCCTTCCAGAACTGGGCAGAAAACTGGGGGTCCCTGTCTGAGACAATGTCGATGGGGAGTCCATGAAGTCGGAAGACATGATTAATCAGGAGTTCGGCTGTTTCTTTGGCAGATGGGAGCTTGGGTGGTGGGATAAAATGCGCCGACTTAAGAAAACGGTCCACGATTGTTAAGATACAGGTGTTGTTTTGGGAAGGTGGTAGGCCAGTGACGAAGTCAATGATGTGCGACCAGGGGTGGTGGGGGATGGGGAGAGGTCGAAGGAGACCCTCAGGGGAGCAGTTAGTTGTCTTGTTTCTGGCACAGGTGTCGCAGGAGGCCACAAAGTTCTTGACATCCTCTTTCATGGTGGCCCACCAGAAGCGTTGGTGTAGGAGGGAGAGCGTACGTGCAGCCCCAGGCTGGCAAGCCAATCTGGAACTGTGGGCCCAGTCTAGCACCTGTGGTTTCACGGAAGCTGGGACGAAGAGCTTGTTGGGTGGAACGGTGCTTGGGCCAGGTTCCCATTCGAGGGTCTGCTGAACCAGGCACTCCACGTTAAGTCGAAATGTTGCCACCAGGCAGTGAGGAGGAAGGATCTGGCGTGAGTGAAAAATGCCGGCTGAGATTTATGCCGGCGTGTGCAGCGTGAGCCTTGTGTTGCGGCAGTGCGCAGAACCAGCGCGTGAAGGGAGAGATCCACAGTGAATGCCGGTGTGTGCAGCGTGAGCTTTGTGTTGCGATGGAGGTGGATGGAGGGAGCGAGAGCTCGGGCATGTCGTGACAATACTGACAGGGTTGACATGATTTGACCTGGTAGTTAATGTAGATAGATGGCATTGTTTGTCAACATTATATTAACAATCGTCAGTTCTTGCTCATGGGTAAACAGACATTGCTTTTACTTCTACCTTTAAGAAGTTGTCTGGTAGTTCTGAAAAAATTCAAGAACATGATGTCACTGGTTAGGATATCATATTGTACACAGTAACACAACTATAGCTCAAGTCCTTCATAGCACTATACCTTTTTAGCTCAATGAGAATAAATCTAAAATTGTAGAACTATATTGTAGAAAACTGTCATGCTGAATGTGTTCACACATCTTTTTTCCTCTTGAGTTTATCTCTGTCATGATCCACTTCTGGTTTCATTGGTTACTTACCTTTGTTCTCCAATTAGTCTTCCTCTCTTCCCTATAAATTCCATAGCCAGAGTATGTTTAAAGTCATATTTAAGCTCTCCAACATTTTTTTATTTCTAGAAACATACATCTCTGAGGACCTCTCATGGACATCTAACACCAGTGCAGTGTTGAAAAAGACACAGCAATGGCTGTTTTCCAAAGAATACTGAAAAAGCTGTGACCTCCTCCAACACATGCAGCTGTCCTACTATTGCTGCACCACAGAGAGCATTTTAACTTACTGTATTTGTGGTATGATATCTCAGTTTCACAACAGCTGATTGGAAAGCTCTAATCAGGTAACTGAGAGTGCAGAGGATGCAGCTCCCAGCCCTGGAGGAAATTTACAGCACCCACTGCCTCACTAAAGTCACCACCATCTGCTTGGGCCCCACATACCCATGCTCCGGTCAATTTGAACTCCTGCCATCTGGAAAAAGCTACAGAGCCTTATCTTCATAGACGTCAAGAGACAGTCACAGTTTTTGTCCCAAGAGCCATAAATGCACTTGATCAGTCATTTAAGTGCTCCCATTAAAAATTTGCTGCGTTTACAATTATAACTATTTCACTAAAAAACATTGCACTAAACCTGACTAGCACATGAACCATTTGCAATATTTGTGCATTGAACAATTGAATAATTTCACTAATGTTATATCATATATTTTTATGATGTTATATAATTGTATTATATATGAACAAATATAATAACTACCTCGCTGCAAACTTTGATCTAGAACTGTAATATCGTACAAACTGCACCATTTGCACATGAACCATTTGCAATATGTGTGCATTGATGAAGCAGAATTGCACAATGAATGTACTGCACAATGAATGTACTGAATGTAATGTACTGGACAATGACAATAAAGGCATTGAATTCAGTTCACTTTTTTTGCGAGTTTGCTTTTTCCTGTATACATGTTTTGCCCTTCTCATATAGAATACTAAAATACAAAAAAAAAAAACAACTGGTACACAGAAAACCACATACACATATACAGGAGATGTGATTTGCCTTCTAACCCACTCTAGTAACTCTGCAAAATATGATTTTCTGATCCTCTTAGTAATATGTATTGATTCACCCTCTGTCTGCTCATATTTATGACATAGTCTCTGAAATATAGTTACCTGATATTTGACCCGATGTTTGACTATTGTTTACCATGTGGATTTGGATTCTGTTTGTCTGCTTATGCTCCAAGTAGTCACCTATGTTCTGTCCCACCTGCATTCAGTCCTAGCCCCAAGTCAATGAACCATAGGATGTAGGATGCTAACAGGAAAAGTCAGATTCAAAACCTGGCTGCATGTAGCTGAAATGCAGTTTATGTAATTATCTCTCTTACTGTATTTGTCACATGACAGGTCATTTGTAAATAACCTCAGTAAATGCTCTTTTTTTTTTTTTACTACTACGGGGTATTAAAACAAAATAAACATGAATAAAACCATGCAACAGAAGAATTACAACCTGTCTTCTTTCTGGTGTGAGGAGTCAACTGTCTTGACTTTAGGATAGATGGCAAACTTTGTTCCATCCCCCTCTAAAATTTTTACGTTTATTGTGTGGATGTCTGGTAGAGAAAACTTGTGTCACCAGGCCATTCATGGCTTTTGACTTGTTTGACCCTGGGGAGCACAGTGCTCCTCAGGAGCAGATCTGGGTGGAGATCTGGTTGAGTGTATTGCAAGATCTTCTGTTATTATTATTTTTTTTAATGAAAAGAGATAATGCTTCTTTCATCTGTCCCAGAATATTTGAGCCAGGTGCTGAACTTGGCATCACTGGCATTGGTGGATATCTTTTATCCAGTCACTAGCTGGTGCAGGAGAGATCTTTACCTTCTGGATGGGAAGTGTTGCCAGTGTGAGTATAAGTGAGCCTCCATGTGATGAAAATATAAAGGCTTAAATTTTCAAGTATGCTCTTGATTTAAAAATAACTTCTCAATGAAGTACTCTCAGTGTTAGTAGGAATTTTTAAATACTTGCAAAGCTGACAATGATTCTTCTTTGGTTAGAATGAATTAGTTTTACTGGGTCCCACATGGCAAGTAAAGACCTCAGGGCATTAAGGAAGTTTAATGTATCACATGATTCAATTACTTTAATGTGAATTGCTTGTGCACTCATGCAGGTAAATATCATTGTCAATGGGAAAGGCCAAAAACATCAAGTTCAACATTAATTAATAGAGGATCTGAATATCATCCAGCTCAAGTCAATGCTTCAGGGCATACAGTGAATTGTTTGGACTATCCAATTCCATGTGTGCATTGTTAGATATTAGAAGTTAAATAATATTTCATCCAAGGAGAAGCAGAATAGAATCCTTTAGTTCAACATCTGGGATCAGGTGAGCTATCATCTTGTTAGCTCAATATGTTGCAATATGTTGTTTGTTGGAAAGGTTGTTGCACTCCAAGAGATGAAAGAAAGTTTCCAATATAATGATTCCATATGGAAGCTAGAGGCTTTGAAATTATAAAAACTGTAGCCTCTGTGAGCCTTTGGCTTCCATATAAAATCTTTGTATCAAAGCCAGAGGCTGTCCCACTTATAGTTTTTATAATTCCAGAGCAGGTCCTTAGAGTATATGGCACAGGGCTTTGGATGTTAAAGGTATCAACAAACTCTGAACACGCCCTGAAAGAGGGGTTGTTATGCTCTTCGAATAGACTTCCAGTGCTCTGTCACATCTGTGAGAAAAACTATGACAATGCAGTTAAGTTTTCTACCACAGACATGTGTGCACTTTCTTATCATCATGCTCTGAATCCTCCTTGTCCAAGATACAGGTCCTAGGTTAAGTATGGAAATGTGCTTTTTAATTCCACACTCAGAAGAATTTGTTAAGAACTTGCCATCCTTAGCAGGTAGCTGTGTAGATGTACAACAATTAAAGTTAATGATTTTCTCCTTTAAGAATGCCTTTTGTTTCACACAGGGCTTCTGATGAAAGGCTATACACTTACTGAGAAGGTGAGGCCTTTTGTGGAAAGGGCTGTCATAGTTTTGACCTTTTCTGACACACTCATCCAAAGCAGGGGAGCCATTCTGTGAATATAAAATTCCAGCATTTGTGAGTTTAAAGCTTGGTTCATTCCTAACAACTTGTGGCAGATTGTGAGTAAGTCATTTATCCAGTTGCAGATGAGTAGTGAAAGGCCAAGGTTGGACAGTTTGGTGACTAGTATGTCAGGAATGATTGTATTGAAAGCTGAACTGAAATCAATGAAGAGTATTCTTATGTAGTTTCTGCAATGTTCTAGATGTTCAGTGCAGTGTGGAGGGCTGTGGCAATTGCATCCTCTGTGGACCTGTTCATACTGTAAGCAGACTGGTGTGGATCGAAAGTGTGAGGTAGGTGGATCTTAATAAAATGAGAGACTAGTCTTTCAAAGCACTTTACTGCTGTGATCACTAACATGATAGCCACCAGTCGGTAGTTACGGGGACATTGGTGGATGACATTAAGCAGGGTAGAATGATGGCTTGTTGCAGGGAAAGATTGTAGATTTTAGTAAAGACCTCAACAAGCTGATCAACACATTCTTTAAATACTTTTCCTAGTTCTTTGTCTGGTCCAGCAGCCTTTTTGGGTTCATTGATTTAAACACTATTCTTATTTTGTGTTCTTGTAGGGAGAATGTAAGTGAGTGGGTGCTGCTTGCTGGCAGAATCAGTGTGTCTGTGGGGGAAGCACATAGAGGCAGTGTGTTCATGGTGGATTTATTAACCTTAAAATGGGCGAAGAAAAAAATATTTCCTCTGCAAGTGAAGCATTGGCAAGTGGCTGTTGTTGTATAGTAGTGTTCTGTAGTGTATTGTATGCAGTTCCACACCTGTCAAGGGTCATTGTCTATAAGGTGGTTCTCAGTCTTCCTCTTGCATGCTGCCTTGGCTACTTGTATACTTCTCCTCAGGTCTCCTCAAATAGTGCCAAGTAAAAATCTCCCACATCATTATACCACCACTACCAGCCTGACCTGTTGATATGCAGGATGGATCCATGCTTTCATGTCGCTTTTGCACCAGTCTTTTATTGTCCAATTTTGTTGAGTGTGTGTGTGTGTGTGTGTGTGCATAAGTCTATAGATAGGTAGATTAATAGATTTAATGAAATATTTTGATTCAGATTTTGTATATCTGAAGCATATTCAGCCATAGCTGTCAACCTTTGCTTATCAGTGTTTTAGAAAGAATAGAAATTTAGCAAGGGGTCAACATTACATATTACATATTAATAACCATTGTTAGTAATATAATAAGAAAAAGACCCAAATATTGTGAAAATCTTCAGCTTAAAACACAGACAGAATTAGCTGAAGATAATGCTGAGATTGGCACAATTGTTATTTATTATATTTATTTATTTATTTTTCATGGGATTCTTGGGGTTTGATATTGATATTTATTCTGTAGATGCTGCTGGCTAGGCTTTTGATTTAGCTCTTATTTCTTTAAAAAGTTGTTTTCCTTTACTATTAGATAAGATCTGATACTTTGCTTGTTAAAAACATCAAGAGACACAAATATAATTCATTTGTCATTTAAATACGATACATAGGTGCAACTCAATAAATTAGAATATCATTTAAAAGTTGATTTTTTTTCTGTAATTCAGTTCAAAAAGTGAAACTCATATATCATATAGATTCACTACACACAGACTGATATATTTCAAGTGTTTAATTGTTTTAATTTTGATGATTATGGCTTACAGCTAGTGGAAACCCAAAATTCAGTAACTCAGAAAATTTGAATATTTCAATTTTTTTTTTTTGTTAAAAAGTTACATATTGGAGACACATGGTGTCACACTCTAATCAGCTAATTAACTCAAAACATCTGCACAGGTTTCCTACGCCTTTAAATGGTCGCTCAGTCTGGTTCAGTCAGCCACAAAGGGTCATTGCTAAAGAAGCTGGCTGTTTACAGATTGCTGTATCCAAGCACATTAATGAAAAGTTGAATGAAAGGAAAAAATGTGGTTGAAAAAGGTGCACAAGCAATAGAGATAACCGCAGCCTTAAATCGATTGTGAAACTAAGCCCATTCAAGAATTTGGGGGAGATTCAACAGAAGTGGACAGCAGCTGGAGTCAGTGCTTCAAGAGCCACCACACACAGACGTATCCAGGACATGAGCTACAACTGTCGCATTCCTTTATGTCAAGCTACTCTTGAACCAGAGAACCATCAAAAATGTCTTACCTTGGCTAAGGACAAAAAGGATTGGACTGTTGCTCGATGGGCCCAAGTCCTCTTTTCAGATGAAAGACTAACATCACATGGGAATAACAGAACAAACAGATGAACAACAAAAACACAAACAGATGCCAACAAATGTAAACTGACAGAGGGCAAAAAAAGAGAGGTGGCAAAACAAAGAAATGAAGCAATGATAAATTAATTCTTATAAGTACTCTGCATATGTGTTTGTGTGTGTGTGCGTATGTGTATCTGACGTTACAGGTGGAAGTATGTGAGTGAATGAGTACCATTTAAGATGTTTAACTGGTATAAAAATATCACATCAGTATTACAACTGCTAATGATAATTTAACGATAATGATAACAATAACACTAAAAATAACTTTTCATCAAGAATAATAAGGGTGAGAGAATAAAGAGACAAGGTAATTAAAAATACAATAATAATAATAATAATAATAATAATAATATCAACAATTAAAACTTAAACACAGTAGAAATTAGAGGGTACAAGGAAGCAAGGGGGGAAATAATAATTTCCCCTTTTTGCTTCCAAGGTCCCCATGTCTGGGTGAAGAGAGGAGAGGCACAGAATCCAGGTTGCTTGAAGTCCAGTGTAAAGTTTGCAGTCAGTGGTGGTTTGGGGAGCCCTGTCATCTGCTGGTGTTAGTCCACTGTATTTTATCCAGTGGAAGGTCAGCGTAGTCGTCTATAAGGAAGTTTTAGAGCACTTCATGCTTCCCTCTGCTGACTAGCTTTATGGAGATTCTGGTTTCATTTTGCAGCAGGACTTGGCACCTGCCCACACTGCCAAAAGTACTAATACCTGGTTTAAGTACTATGGTATCCCTGTGCTTGATGGACCAGAAAACTCACCTGACCTAAACCCCATAGAGAATCTATGGGGTACCGTGATAAGGAAAAGGCGAGACACCAGACCCGACAACACAGAAGAGCTGAAGGCTGCTATCAGAGCAACCTGGGCTTCCATAACATGTCAGCAGTGCCACAGACTGATCACCTCCATGCCACACCGGATTGCTGCAGTAATTCATTCAAAGTGAGTACCGACCAAGTATTGAGAGCTGTACATGTTGATACTTTTCACTAGTCTAACACTCACTCACTCACTCATCTTCTATAGCGCTTTATCCTGTATTCAGGGTCGCCGGGACCTCGAGCCTATCCCAGGAAGCTTAGGGCACAAGGCAGGGTACACCCTGGACAGGGTGCCAATCCATCGCAGGGCACACACACACATACTCACACATTCATTCACACACTACGGCCAATTTGGGAACGCCAATTAGCCCAATCTGCATATCTTTGGACTGTGGGAGGAAACGAGAGTACCTGGGGGAAACCCACCAAGCATGGGGAGGACATGCAAACTCCATGCACACAGAGACGGGAATTGAGCCTGGCCGGGAATCGAACCCAAACCCTGGAGGTGCAAGGCGACAGTGCTAACCACTACACCAGTAATCCAGCAGTTCTGTGTTTTTTTTATTTTTTTATTCATCTTAAGTAATATCCTAATTTTCTGAGAAACTGAATTTTGGGTTTTTGTTAGCTGTAAGCTATAATCCTCAGAATTAAAGTAAATAAACACTTGAAATATATTAGTCTGTGTGTAATGAATCTGTATAATATATGAGTTCACTTTTTGAATTGAATTAAGGAAATAAATAAACTTTTTGATGATATTCTAATTTATTGAGATGCACCTATATTTCCCAAGGACTGGAAACATGCCATAGTCACTTCTACTTTTAAATCTGTAGACTGCAATGAAGTCAGTAACTATATACCCATAAGCATACTGCCTATACTGTCGAAAGGTTGAACAGCTTTAAAATTTTCTTAATACAGGCACTTTTGATTTACATGATTACTGTTACTCTTTGAAGAAAGGCATTCCACAGTAAAAAAAAGTAACCTTAGATCTAATTGAGCTAATAATCTAAGCTTGACAAAGAAGGAGTAATGTTGTATTCTTAGATTTGCATAAAAACATTTGATACAATTAACCATGACATTCTTATTCCAACAATTTCTACATTAAAATTTTTACCCACTGTACTGGCTTGGGTGTTTTCATATTAATCGAACAGTATGCAGTTTGTCAAATTTTATGATGTACTGTCTAGCGACACACACTTTATAAGTGTTCCTCAAGGATGAGTGTACGGCCCTTTACTGTTTAGTTTATATTTTAATCTTCCACAACAACGTTATAGCATAGATTTTCAAAGGTATGCAGATGATACTGTTGTGTATGCAAATGCTAAAATACCGGAGCTGAAAAGGTAACAATTGTATATGTATATTGTTTAATAAAAATGTATATACAAATTCTAAATGGCTTGGTTCCTCCTCCATCGTATGAATTTGTTAACTTTTGCTCACAGCACTCTACAACAATTCGTGAGAATATCTATTTTTTTAAAGACTGTTCTGTATCCTTTTGCAGTACTGCATTTGGGTAGTCAGAGTTCTCTGTGAAAGCTACAACACAGTGTAATACCCACAAAAACCACAGGATATAAAAAGTTGCCATTCTTTTACCAGTTTTAAAGTCAACTGAAAATTTTGATTAAAGACACTTAACGATTGACTGCATTTTATTGTTTATAAGCTGTTTAACTGTTTTGGCTTTTGATTATATCACAATATATTATGTGTCTTGTTGTGCCTGATTATTTGTCTGGTGTTGCGCTCCATTGTTTTATAAGTATTGTTTTTGTATTGTGTCGTTTAATTATTGTGATTATGTTCTTAATTAGCATTGTTCTGATTTTGTGACTATCTTTAGCTATCCTCTAAGCAATCTCTGGCACAATACATCAAATTACAACATTTATGTTTATAATTTTAATAAATCAATCAGTTAATTAACAGAGGATCCTTCTGATTCAATTAAAAGCAATATGAGATTCTTAAAGGTTACTACAAACCAAGTTGTTCTGGCAAGGGTGGAGTTTGGAAACACCATGTAAAAAGATTTTTGGATTGCGCCACAGATGTACTGGCAAACCATTTGGCACCTCATGAAGTGGTGACAAGATTAGTGGTGAGAAAGCATAAGTAAAAATCAAACAATTAGAAACATCCTTATGTGTGTTTGTTAACCATATGCCACTGCAATGGCTGTAATATCAAAGGGGAGAGACAAAGACCTTTATGTACTGTTTCTAAAAGAATTTGTTGTATTGGGAAAAAAAAAAGAATAGTACAAATAATACAAAAAGTCACACAACTGGTAATCCTCTGAACTATAGACAATGATGTTCATGTCGACATGTCAACAACCTCATTGTTTTTCTTTTTTTATCCTATTATATATACCATTACAGCTCATTCTTGTTTCTATCTAAGCATGTATTAACAAGCATAGACACAGGACTCTCTCTCTCTCTCTCTCTCTCTCTCTGTCTCACACACACACACACACACACACACACACGCACACACACACACACAATTATGTGCTTCTGTAGAATTTTCTCAGTACACAGCCAGACAATTTGAAGCTGATCAATACTCCCAGCTGTGTGTTTGCTACACTGTAGGTGGGAAACAGCAGGGAGCACCAGAAAGCTCACTAGCATGTGAAATAAAGGATGCAGATGCTTAAAAAAAAATAAAAATAGAAAAAAATGGCAAAAGCACTTCCATACAATTTTAACTCTGTTATAAACCCCCTCATCTTCCAGGTTGAGGTGGCAGACCATAAAAACATAAAAACATTATTTTTTACCATTTTCACACACTATATCTTTACACACTATGCAACATGTACATACCATAGGATGAGTTAGCCACAATCTTTCCCAACCACTAAAGTGAACAGCTGTAGCCAACTTTTTGAAAACCTCCTTAAGGGCCTTCTCTAAAAGGCTGCGGTCCATCTGTAACTTAAGTACAGTCTCTTTACGTCTGCAACTGCCTTCATAAACAGGGCATAATAATAATAATAATAATAATAATAATAATAATAATAATGTTATCCTGAAAGTTAGCAACAAGGTGCATTATTGATGATAAAACCATTCAAAAACATTAGGCATCAATCTCAATCTTGCAAGCAGGGTCACTTCTATTTTCATACTAATGTTGTCCCATCTGATAACTCTCTCTCTCTCTCTCTCTCTCTCTCTCTCTCTCACATACACACACACACACACACACACACACACACACAGAGAGAGAGAGAGAGAGAGAGAGAGAGAGAGAGAGAAAGAGACTAACTAAAAATGCTTTTGCCATCTGTGAAGGTTTTTATTTATTTTATTTTTTTATTTTATTTTTTTTAAATGAAACACAAGCAGTTTAAGGTCAATAGTTATGTCAATAATTAAGCGGGGGGACTGCTTCTAGTTAGATACACTAGCGTTCAAAAGTTCGCTGTCACTTTCTAACTCCATGATCGTTCCTGATTTTTATTTCTTTCTACATTGTAAAAGAATGCTGAAGGCGTCCAAAAATGCATTAATCTCCTTTGAACAGTTAATGGTGAGATGTGTCTGCTACTTATGCTCTGTAAAGACTTCATAATGCCTCTAATCTGAGGTGCTGTTAATTGGTCATTTTTCAGGCTGATAACTCTAAAT
>JAOVVA010068680.1:0-13401 GCA_028565275.1 Leiocassis micropogon
AATACTATATAATACATTATTATACTTTAAAAAATCATAAGCAAATCAAAGCATAATTAAAACCAAACATGTTTTTTTCATACTGACATTGCATTTTCTATTCTTAAAAAAAAAAACTTCCATTATTTCTTATTGCATCAGTTTTAGCCTTAAAGCTCAGATCAGAAATAAAGAAGTAAAATGCTTTAGTAAAAATCCAGAAGTAAAATGTCATATTTTAGGTAAAAATCCAGCGCAATTGGATCATTTTCTTTAAAGTTTGAGAGATACTTGATGTGATCTGTTCAGTAAAGAGCTGATCATTAAATAATCAAAATAATTATCCAATAAACATATACAGTATTGTGAGCCAAAGGTTCAGTATCATTTCATCAGTAGTATATAATTATAAAAATACAAAGATAAACTCTCAAATTTTAGGTTGCATCGAACTAATTGACTATTTACAGCCTGAAATTAATTTGGAAACATTAATCAATTATTTTTTCAAATAAAAGTCTATCCAAAATAAAAATAAAAGGTAAACCCACCTCGGCTTGACAGACAGCCACAGCAAGAAAAACCAACAAAGATGCGCTTCTCAACATCTACAAAAGAAAGAAAAAGCTTTACAAAACTGTTATAGTCAAACTTTTAAAACTAGCCAAAGCCTTAACTCTTAAAACTTTCACTATAGTATTAAAGCACTAACTTACTTTACTCAGTGTTCTTGCTCTCGCGCGCTCTGCGTGTGTCCGCGTGCGTGTTTCAACCTTTTGTATCCACAGCTGTGACGCTGAGAGCTGGAGAAAAGCTCGCGCGCGGAACTCCAGGGCTGTGTCCCAAACCGCACACTAGCCTACTACATAGTGTAGAAACATAGTGCCCTAAAATAGGGGGGCGTGTGGTTGGCTAATTATCCCCTTTATCGCGTAGTTTACCTCAGTGAACGTTTTATTCATCTGCTAGGTCTACGACAATAATACTTGACACCGTGTAGTACAGTATGAATATAAACATTTATTTTGTATGATTTGTAAATAAATTACAATATAAATACCACAACTACTGTATATTCTCGTAGATAGCGTATGAGTTTAAGCTGACAAGTCCAAAAATATATATTTTAAGTTTTATAAGTTTTGAAAGTGCCTTCTTCTTCTTCTTCTTCTTCTTCTTCTTCTTCTAACTTCTAGCTTCCTTTAAAAAAATACACATTTCCCCCCCACAAACCCACATCATCACCGCCAACGTCTTGGTGCCACAGAACACAGCACACCCCCAGAAACCCTGTGCAGCCAGGCCCTGAGGGGCCAGGGCCACCCCAGTGGCATAAGGGGAAACCCCAAATTTAAGTGGTTACAAAGTTTTAATGTTATGGCTGATCTGTATAGCTGTGTGTGGGTTGGTGTCAGTCCTGGCTCTCGGTTTTGTGGGAGGAAGGAACTGTTACACAGCCTGACCATGTGTGGTGCTCTGGTACCTTTTGCCAGATGGTAGAAGTGTGAAGAGTTTGTGTGGGAAGTGCATGTGGTCATCCACAACGTTGGTGGCCTTTGGTGTCTTTACGTGACTTTAATGCAGTTGAGCTAACTGTTAGCCTGTGGGATTTAACTATAATTTATGAACATATGTAGCAATTATCTGAAGCAATGTAATTGATTTTAATGTGGTAATGTGATGTAAATAGGGTTTTTTTTCCTCCCGATGTTATCTCAAATTTAGCTATTTATTTAAGTATGTAAGGTTTACAATTTAGGATCGATCAGTATGCACACTTCTTGGTCATTTCCACTTATATCCATTTAAATTCATCTTTATATTTTCTCTCATTGTATAGATACATTTTTATATTTCTTATATATTTTTTAAAGTTTTTTATATTTTGTTCTATTTATTTCTTGTTAACTGATTTTTTTTTTACATGTTTAATGTCACAGGCGGTCATTTAAGCATTTCACTGCATATCGTACTGTGTATGACTGTGTATGTGACAAATAAAATTTGAATTTGAAGTATGATGTATTGTATATTCGGAGGGGAACCTTTTCTAAGAGTGAAAAGCTTTTCTAAGTAACATAAACTGCATGTTAGTCATCTTAAATTCAGCTGAGAGACAAAAAAACAAGGTGAGGAAATGATTGTTTATAGATATAACAAGTTATAACAGGAGATAGCTTGTTCTGTAAACATTAAAGGTAACTATAATTGATTATGAAGCTCTGCACTTTATAAATAGGAAAATTGTGACAATTGGTGAATTGCTGTCGTATACAAGAAATGAAACATTACAGAATATGCTGTCATCATAAAATGAACCAACATCTGGGTGGTAACAGAAACTCTGTCACACTGGGCTGCATCGCACTAACACGCTATTGATTATTTTACCGCATACAGCATGTCTTGAATTGCATGCTTCATTCTTCTTTTAGCATGGCAATTTGCCAATGTTAACACTTTTTAAATAATTTATTTCTGATTTAAACAAAAAAAATTAAGTTTCTTGAACGCTTCTTGATGGAAGACCTGATTTTCCCTCGGATGTGTTGGTCAATTTTTACAAAGTAATCCAGAATGATATGACTATCCAGAATGACTATCCAGAATGATAATCCAGAATGATATGACAGATTGCTCATGTGGAATCTTCTTTTAAACACAACAAACACAATTTCTATACTAGTACAAGGGGTGTTAAAAAAAACTGCTTGTGATGAAACTGCTCATGAAGACTTCAAGCACAGTACAGTGATAGGACTCTTAGCTGCAGTAAAACATTTGAATGGTGTAAATGTATTAAAGAAAAATACGTCCATGAATGTTGATCCTGGCTGAGGTGGCTTGGTGTCCACTGCAGTTGTTTCCGTGAACATTCATCAAGTAGAACGCCTGATCGATGGATAACTTGTCCCCAACTTGGGAAAACTGTACTTGGATGTTGCAGGAACTCGGCTTGGTTTTGTGGCCAGATCCCCCTTACAACCCTGGCTTCACTCCTAGCCATTTCCAAATGTTTGAGTCATTAAAGGAGTTCCTGGGAGGCCAGTGTTGCAGACGTGAAGCAGGCAGTCCGATCATCCGGTGTACTGAGGAACCTTTCTACTTTGTTGGTATTTACATTTACATTTAGGCATTTGGCAGACACCCTTATCCAAAGCGACTTATTATCTCATTTTTTACTTATTATCTCATTATCTCATTATACAGATGAGGGTTAAGGGCCTTGCTCAAGGGCCCAACCTTGGACCTTCTGAACCGTAGTCCAATGCCTTAACCACTGAGCTACCCCTGACCCTTTAGTATTAAAGCACTAGTGAAACTCCAGCATTAGTATAGCAGGGGATTATATAGAAAAATTAATTTTTTATTCCCATAACATGGTTCTGTTATTCTGCACAATCTGAATTTCTGGTTTGACATGAACGCCTCTTGTACAATCTAAAAAGCTGTTTATAGTATATACGTATCAGTATCAGTGATGTACTGCAGATAAGCTGACAGCAGAAATAGTTTGTTAATTCTGTGGCCATGTGTCACATCCTACACTGATGAGCTCAACGCCTGTAACTTCTACCATGGTTGTTGAATAAAGTTAGCATATAAAAAGGTTTAGCTAGTTTTAGCTAAAGATTGGGTTTTTTTTTTGGTTTTATGTTTAGGTGCATCTAGCTGTATTTAAATTATCGTACTGTACTTTTATCAGCGCTTATGTTGACTCTAATATTAGCTGAATTACAAGGTGTCCATATAACCATATTCATCAACCATTTTATTGCAACTTTACTGGTTGCCATTGGAAGGCAACCTAAAGAGAAACCATAAAAAATATAATAATAATAATAATAATAATAATAATAATAATAATAACAATAAAATAATAATAATATACTGTTTTATTAGAAATATCTGTTTTCCTATTTTCCCCCCACAAAAATGGTCATAATGGTTATAAGATATATACTGTAATTACATACCTTGTTTGGCTGTTACAATCAATATTAAAACAGACAGTAACTGCTCATTTAGTCCAGACAATGCAACCACCCCCTCTATTGGCTACAGTTAAAGAAACACCTAGTGGAAAATAAAAAAGTCAAAAGGGAGAATTTATAGAAATGTATGTTATTTAAGTTAGTAATATATTGCAATTACAGACATTTTAGATATATGTTGCAGCTATGTACATAAATGCTAATGGAACAACAGTGAAGTACAGTATGTGTAGCATGGTCAGCTGATGTATTCCACTGATGTATCATCAACAGGTTTCCAGTGAACATAGACTGAGTTTATTTTCTCTTTAAAACTTCGCCTTCTGTTGATTTTCTCTCGTGTTTTTGCAGAAACCTTGATAATAATAAATAGGAAATGATAGAATAACATTATAGATATTACAGTATATAACTGTAAAATAACATTCATTACTAAAATTAACATTATAGTTATTTAGTATCTTATTGTTTACAGTATCAGTAATGCTCAGTTAAAAAGGCCAAGTAGAAAATACTGTTATTCAAATTATTTAATCAATATTAATTTAATTGGTCATATTGTATTAATAACTACTTGACATTTAAGAAAGTATTTAGTGAAAATTGCCTGCATGAGATCAAATAAACATTTATGGACAAGCAATAGTAATGAGGGTTATACTGTATGATAAAATGATTAACGTAATACAGATTTACAGCATTATCCTAAAGGATAATATGCTAATAAGCAAACTTGATGCAACAGTGGCAAACCAAACACTCCATTAGCTGGGATAACAAGAATTCTTAAGAGGAACCAAAGGGAACTCGTAAAATAAAGCCATAAAATATATAACATTTGCAGAAAAGAGCTGAATTTAAAAATGCAAATGGTAATTTTTACTTGAGGGAAAAAAAAACTATGCTTTGGTAAAACTTTGATATTAATCACCATCCAAAAATCAAAGGACAATATACACAAAGGATAGTATAAAGATTTGAGAGTTCAGTATAAAGATTTGAGATTTCCAATGATCTGATTCAGAACCTCCAGAAAATCAGTCCACTGATCACTTAAAAATTATTAATAATTCTTAGTAAAAGAGACTGTTTGTACAGTATATGTGTCAGGACTTACCTGTGCCTCACTGTTTCTCCTGCAACGGCAAAATTTAACAAAATGATAACCTACCACACAAATACAATTAGTAAAGGATATAATTTTTTTTTGAACCTGTGAGACTTACCTTACAAGCATGTCTTGACAGAGCAAGATTGCAAGTGCATATATTAGAATCAGGATAATAGACATGAGCAGACATATGACAATAAAATGTGGAAAATATTTTATTTGGAAAACTGGAGTCTTTTCAGTGATCTGAAAGGAAGCTGGAAATAGAGAAAACAGTGATAAAAGATATTTTGCTTGCAATTTCATTTCAATAAGACATTACTTTTTTATAATCTTTACTTTTTTTTTATTTATGTTAGATCACCTACATGTTTGGTTTTGTATTGTTCCTGCTGTCGTGGAAGAAGCAGAATTATTGCCTACAGAGAAAAACAGAGCACAGCAAAACATTTCATTGCATTAAAATATTTTCAATATAGTCTTACAGTAAATAATATACTGTGATATAGATTTATAAGCATTTATACGCATGGCTTACTCATTGTGTCACTCCACAGCTGCTGGTCTGCATGAAAGCCAACATCTGTGCTGAACGTGGTTTTGAACTGACATTTCAGCAAAAGGAAATGGGGGTGTTATTTTCACACTTCAGTCCATTTTCACAGTAGTGCAACTCCAACAAATGAAAACAAAACAGTTTAAACATAACCCCATTATAGTGTCTTCTAAAAGTTTAGTGTAAAGTTAAATTTTGCAGAAAGACTGCCACCAGTCAAGTAAAAATGTAAATCTGTTGTAGCAGAGACACCATGTTGTACCCAAACCACCATCTCACTTATTACATGGGACACTTTCTGTTTGTGTGTAGCCATCATGTATAATAACCCTTTGTGCTTTACATGTTTTTTGCTTCTGCACTTTATGTATCTATAACAGTTTTAGCACAGTACTTATTATGATAGGCACTTTGGTTAAATGTATGAATGTACAGTCTTTATTCCTGTCTCACACCAAGATTTCTAGGTATGAAATCAAGATCTACTGAAACCCTGACCATAGTATAGAAATTACTGAACAAGTGTGGCGTAATGGCCTCAGGTCAAGCAACTTATAAGACAGGATACGATTGTGCGGTTGGCGGCTAAGGGCAAAACAGTGGAAACTTAGTAGGTGTTGGTGGCGTTGTTCACAGCTGATCAACACTGAGATACCTTTACCTAGAAAAACATTAATGATTACTGCGATAACTGAAAATGTAGGATTATCAGTAACAGTTCAGTATTGAATACTATCAGGAGATATTTCTTAGGAAAATATATATTTTTTATTTTGTTCTCTTAAAACAAAATAAAACCCTGGACGTGGACCTGGACTGGGCGCTTGGTTTTGGTTTTCTGTCTTTCCATGATACTGAAGTTGATCATCACATGGTGCATGCTTGACCAAAAACAAACATACTGTACAAACAAACAAACATAATTCATAAAAAAATTTTTTGACTGCATGCATATTAAAATCTAATACAATACGGCATGCTGATTACATTTAAGCAGTTACATGAATCAGTCATTAAAGATGTACTAGACAGTTAAAAATAGAATTTGCTTAAATAGTACTAGAGGGGGCTGTGGGCAGTAGAGTAGAGCATTTACATTTATAGCTCTATGCACAGAGCAGATATTCACTGTACAGGTCAAGTTCATTACATCTGCTAGTTGAGTCTGTAACATGACTGCTAGTTACAGACTTTTCTTACCATCCTATATAGATTTCGTTTTTAATCTTAAAAAAATAAGTGGATTAGTCCATAGAGTTAACATCATTATAATCTGAGGGCTCTTAAAAACTAGCATCATTCTCATATTTTATTTTAAAACATACTGCTAGCTCTGCGAGAAAAAAAATCAACTGCACAGAATTATTCATTAAATAAATTAAGTTTTTTTTATTATTATCCTATGCATATTTACATATTTCTTTAATCTTGACTAAAACAGCACTTCATAATGAAGAATCAGAACTAATTTGTATTCACACAGTATGTAAACAGTGTGACTACGTGTTGATAATGCAGCTGTTAAAATGTAAAGATAAAGCCTTGCAGACAGAAGTGTGACTACATTAATGACACCCAAGTATGTGTGAAACAAAGTTGCAAATAAGCAAACCACATACGTGCGAAGATTTATACATGAAGCTCAACATGTAGAGCTGAGATCATTCCATCTGGTCAATTAGATTAAAAAAAAAAAGGTTTTAAAACTTGTGTAAAAAAAAAAAGGAGGTCTTAAATGCTGTCCTGTTGTAAAGACCTGCTGAAAAGTATAACCAGATAGAGGCAATAATGTCACATCCCCTAACTTTAATTTAAGATGGCCTACCATATATAACTATTGTGGGGAGAAAACAAAGAGGAAAAGGGGAGTGCTGTTGTAATGAATATCAGCACGGCGGTGATGCAGGTGTAGACATGAGGGTGTATACAACAGTTCCACAAACACGGTTTATTATAATCAGATTATGATGTGTTTATTTATTTAATCAGTTATTTTGCACCTCCAACAAATGACTGTTTTGTGACTGGCGAAACTAACTAACCGTGACGACCGACCGTTAGCGACTGTCAGTTAGTGTTATTAACATGGGTGAAAGTAGTTTTCATTTCCTACCGATACTACGTAATGCTGAGGAGAACAAACCAGGGAGGCGGTAGACAGCATGGTAAATCTTAAAAATTAATCTTTATATCTCGACTTATTCTGCTCTAGAATATCGGCTACATTAACTTTGGGTACTGTAGAAATAGAAAACTTTTACACAATAATAGCGAGTACAATACACTGAGGTTTGAACTGCCAGGCAGGAGGTCTAGAGGAAGACCAAGGAGGAGATTTATGGATGTAATGAGAGAGGACATGAAGTTAGTTGGTGTGAGAGAAGAGGATGCAGAGGATAGGGTTAGATGGAGGCAGATGATTCGCTGTGGCGACCCCTGAAAGGGAACAGTCTAAAGACAAAGAAGAAGAAGACAATACACTTCACCAAGTTGGGTTCTTGGTCAGGGGTTGGAGAACAATCTTGGTGGCCTGTTTTTTTTTTTTTTTTTTTTTTTTTTGCATGAGTGTGTATGTGTGTGTGTTTCTGCTTATTTGGCACACTATCATATGTGCAAGCACAGAGTGATTAGAAGCAATCATTAATTTAGTCAAACTGGTGAAAACTCTTGAAAAAGTAAGCCAGACAAGATATTATGCTACACATAAAGAATTATAGTTACATATAGTAATATAGTGTTCTATACATATAGCCAGTGGGGTTGTGCAGAGTATATGCAGGTATACATATGCACGTACACCTCCTTACAGTATTTCTCCATCCACTCTGATATGCTCATGCTTTGGCATTACATGTCAAAAGTCACACACAAGTGTCTAAAAATTTCACTCAGTGCCCACTCATCTTCAAGTTGAGTTTGAGTTTGGAAGCGGAGACAGTGGCTGATTTTTCCACCCCTTTAAATGCTCACCTTGTCGACACTCTCCACCCTCTTGTTTGGCAGCAGAGTCAACAAGATGGAGAAGTAGATGATATCTACGTTCATCGGGCTTTCATGTTGGAGCAAGTAAGTCTTACACATTAATGTCTTTCAAAGATTCAATTTTAATATTGTTTAAAGGTATTGACTGTGTGTATTTGTGTATTGTGACACACAAAAATATGTTCCTCTTGTGGAAAATTTCAATGATCAAGTTACCACAGAAAATGAAGAAAACTATCCAAACAAAACTTCGCTTTCAGAACAACTGACCTGGCAATGCTACAACAGTGCTGGTAGCTAGTAGCAGCTCAGGTAACCACAGACCACATGGTATTTCCTTTAGTTGGTGTTGTATCATTTTGTTCTACCCTACAAGATTTCCCTACCAGTCACACCAGAGATGATCTGCTGAAACAGTAGTAATAAAACATACAAAACAAATGGAACTAAACGGTTAATGGAAAATAAAGTAAACATTAGAATTTGACTACTTAGATCAGAAAATAAAATTTCAATTATGGATAGAAAATGTGATTTAAAACACACACACACACACACACATATATACAAATATAAAATGTGCTTTATTGTTTAGAATCATATGAATCCTACAAAGAATCTTTCTTCTGGTTGAATGGTACAAGTAAGTTACTTGTTTCCAATTCATTTCATAAGGACAATAAAAACATATGATAATAAAAACATAGTTCTATAAAGGATTATTGAACTTGTCAAGTTTTCATTGTGTTTCAAGAACTTTCTGACATGTTTAAAAGAAGTTTCATTCTATAGTGTTTTGTTCCCATCGCATTTTAAATTCCCTTCAGTAATTTAAGGGGCATTTAATGCATTTGGTGTAGGTATTCCGCTCTCTGGCAACCCACTTTCAACCTTGAGCTCCACTAAAAGCCCCTCCTGCTGGAATGATTTGGTCAAGAAGACTTGCAAACACTGATTCACCTCCGCCCCCCTCCTGGCTGTCTCTCACTCTACTTTCTAATTCATGCTGGAGGTGGACGTGTCAAAATCACGGATTTGAGCAGTGTTTTTTTTTTTTTTTTAACGATCCCCAAAGGGTGACAAACTCCACCCTTTTTTTCAAGCCCCCTCGCTACTGTAGAAAGGAATGATGAGGAAAGCTGTCTAATGAAACCTGGTCCTAGCAATGCCTCCCACAACCATATCTTTATTCCAGCCTCTGTCCACTCGAGGGTCCTAGAATGGGGGCATAACTCCAAATTGGCCTGCCATTTGGAAGGGAACATGCACTTTGAGGAGACACATTCAACAGTGGTTCTGGTGGCTCACCATAAAGGAAAATGTGCTGAAGTTTGCAGCAGCACAACCATGGTTGCACATTGCCCTAAATTTCATCCATGGCCATCTGGTATCTAAGGGTAACATCTGCATTCTTATTGTGGTAGATCGATTCTCAAAGGCAGATTATTTTTATTCCTTTTTTTTTTTTTTAAATAGTCCTTCACATCTTCAGGTTCATGGTCTTTCCAATGACATCATTTTCAATCGAGTCCCCCAGTTCTCGCCTCAGTTCTGGAAGGCCTTTTGTAAGCTAAACAGCGCTCACCCCAGCTTGTGTTCTGGGTGTCACCCTCTAACTATATGCCAGATGGCCTATTTACTAATTAGTAAATAGAGTCCACTTGTGAGTAATTTAAACTCAGTATAAATACAGCTGTTCCATGAAGCTCTCAGAGGTTTGTTAGAGAGCATTAGTGAACAAACAGCATCATGAAGCCCAAGCAACACTCCAGACAGGTCAGGAATAAAGTTGTGGAAAAGTTTAAAGTACACTGTAAAAACTCCAACTAGATAAATGTTGAATTAATTAATATTGTATTGTTGGCCCAAGTTCTTACAACGGAATTTGTTGAGACAACAGGTAACTTTGTGTTCTTAAAATCTTAGGAGACACAGACTGAGTAAACAAAAAAAATCAAGTTGAGCCAGCAATTTACCTTCATTGAGATGCAATCACGTGATTTTACATGAAATTTATCATCTTTGTCTTTACAAGGCTTCTCTTGTTTTCTTTAACCAGAACTCCGTTGTGGAGGATTGGGTCAGAGGGGTGACGGTTGGCCTTTTGGAACTACTGGAGGAGCATGAACAGCTGTTGAAGTTGGAGGAACTGTAGTTCTTGAGGGCCTGGGTATGCAGCAGTTTTAGGAGTAATGCTTGATCATGTCTCTGCTCTGAACTTTGAATTCCAAAAGGTCTGAACGTACACCTATGAGACCATCCAAACGAATTTTATTGGACGTGGAGAAACACGCTCCCCTCAGATTCACATGTTGAGAAACAAATCATAGACTTGCCATAGACTTTTTTTTTGGCTGACACATTGGGGGGAAAAAAGACAAAAACTGTTAATCTTTGCTAGTTTTTAAAAATGGTTGTGATATTGTAATATTAAAGAATCAAGAGACCGATAAGCAGCTAGTGTTCTCCAGGTATTTTATTGACCTTTAAGCAAAATAGACCTTGTAGTCTCCATTTTTATGCAGATCAATGTTTTACCTTTGACTAGTTTTGGTAAGTAATGTTTGTGATTTTTAATTGTTGAAGTATTGTTATCTCTTGAACCAACTACATCAATGGGCTACAATGGGAGACAACTTATGAAGTATATGAAAGGTTGGGCTAAGTGAACCCTAGAGAAATATAATTAATTGAGTCCACAACCAATACTACTTGAGCTGACTTAAATAATTGAATTACAAGTTCAAGTTAAGATTTTTAAGCTTGTGTCAACTAAATATGCAATGTGAGCGCTGTTCATTCCACCATCTGAAAATAGAAAAAGAATGGCACAATGGTAACTCTGGAGGAGCTGCAGAGATCGACAGCTCAGGCAGGAGAATCTGTCCACAGGACAACTATTAGTCGTGCACTCCACAAATCTGGCCTTTATGGGAGAGTGGCAAGAAGTAAGCCATTGTTGAAAGAAAGCCATAAAAAGTGGCAGCATCATGTTGTGTGGATACTTTTCTTCAGCAGGGACAGGAAAGTTGGTCAGAGGTGATGGGAAGATGGAGGAAGCCAAATACAGGGCAATCTTAGAGGAAAACCTGTTAGAGTCTGCAAAAGACTTGAAACTGGGGCAAAGTTTCACCTTCCAGCAGGACAACGACCCTAAACATACAGCCAGAGCTACAGGAATGGTTTAGATCAAAGCATGTTCATGTGTTAGAATGTCCAATTCAAAGTCCAGACCTAATTCCAAGCAATTTGTGGTAAGACTTGAAAATTGCTGTTCACAGACAATCTCTGTCCAATCTGACTAAGCTTGAGCTATTTTACAAAGAAAAAATGGGCAAAAATTTCAGTCAATAGATGTGCAAAACTGGTAGAGACATACCCCAAAAGACTTGCAGCTGTAATTGCGGCGAAATGTGGTTCTACAAAGTGTTGACTCAGGGGGGCTGAATATAAATGCACGGCACACATTTCAGATATTTATTTGTAATTTATTTTTTTCATTTTCATTTTATCATCAAAGTTTTATCATTTAAAACCATTTATCATTTTCCTTCCACTTCACAATTATGTGCCACTTAGTATTGATCTATCACATAAAATCCCAATAAAATACATTTATGTTCGTGGTTGTAATGTGACAAAGGGGTATGAATACTTTTGCAAGGCACTGTAATACACTAGAAAGCTAGTATCTTAACGCTAGTATCTTCATAGTATTTGCGTTGTGTATCGGTGATGTAATGCATATAAGATGACAGCAGAAGTGGTTTGTAAACTCTTTGACTATGTGTCATAACCCACAGTGATAAGCTCAATGCGTGTGACTTCTGCTGTGGTTGTTGGCATACAAAAATGTTTATCTAGTTTTAGCTAAGCTTTGAGACTGCTTTTGGCATAAGGTTTAGATTTATTTATCAGATTTTAGGTTACTTTGATCAAGTTTTATATACTGACTTAAATTCTGAATTTCACCTGAATTGCAAAGCCAGATCATGCATGGGTGTGGTAAAACAGGTTCTAACCCAGTGGTTCCTAAGTGGTTTTTTGTTAGGTTGTTAGTTAGTTTGTTTGTTAAGTAATTTTACTGCTTGATATTTGGCTGTTGACAGTTTAAATAGAATTTTTTGTTTAATTTCTTTAGAAATAATCAAAAGATATTACATACATTGACTGTTGGATATAGTACAGTATATCACACACTAACTCCTCATTTAGTCCAGACAATGCAAGCACCCCCTCTACTGGCTAAAGTTAAAGTAACACCTAGTGGAAAATAAAAGTCAAAAATAGGAAGTTATAGAAATTTAGACATTTATGTTTATTAAAGGACACAATATATAATTAAATTTGAGATATTGTAGATATATGCTTAAAAGTATAGGTTGCAGCTATGTATATAAATGTAACAGGAACAACGGTGGAGTATAGTATGTGTAGTCTGGTGTATTATCGGCAGGTGTCCAGTAGATTGAGTTTATTTTCTCTTTAAATCTGTGCCTTCTGTTGGGTTTATCTGCTGTTTTTGAAGAAACAATAATAATAATAATAATAATAACCACATTATTCTGCAGGCTAGCTGTCATTTAAAAATATCAAAACTATTCTTGTTTAAGTAAATATAACACATTACTGTATACATTAAAAGACTATTAAATATTAATCACCATCCAAAAACCAAAGGTCAGTATCAGTACACAGTTATGTTATTTAATAAGTCTGGGGGGAAAAAACTGCCACGTGAACTGAAATATTCTGATTTTATGAAAAAAAAAATTTTT
>JAOVVA010068852.1:0-13395 GCA_028565275.1 Leiocassis micropogon
AATATAATAAAATATATTATATATAACTTTTTGCTAAAATATTAATATTTTGCACCAAGGAGAAGCTTGTCTTTGCCAGTTCTTCAGGAATTTGTTCATTTGTTTGTATTGGTTAATCAAATTAAATCTGCGGCATAAATGAAATAAAAACGTTGAGCAGAAGGGACGTTGTGAGCAGTTATGTGCCAGATTACCTCACAGCAGCCAGTGGTCTTTTGGACAAATATAGCGCTTTTTCCCCTCGAGGTGGGTGTGGCTGTACACATCATTCGACAAAGCCAATCAACGCAATAGTTTACTCTAAATACACAGAATGCGGAAAACACAAACTACCATAACACACCTGCCCAAATCCTCACGAAAGAGAAACAAGCGACACAGCACGGAATACTTCAAAAAAGGCAAGTACACTATGAAAACTGAACCTTTAAAAATGGCGTCAAAGTTTGTCTCATATGTCCAGAAACCGTGGCTACCACGGTGAAAAGCAGTAATGTAAAGCGCCACTAAGATAAAACACAGTTAGTTAGAGGAAACATTCGCAGAGAGCAAACAAGAGCACCGTTTTACTCTAATTAAAATGTTGAGTAAAAGTGATGTTATGAACAGTTATGTTCCGGATTTACTACTTTAAACAAGGAGTGCATTTTGCTGACTACGAAAGAAATACAACTTCGCGTAAACAAGGCATCAGATAATACAACGGAAATTTACTTTTGAGTAAGTTAATACAAGTTCTGCCGTACAGAAAGACAGGCAAATGCATGTGTGCTTCAACCTAAAATAATATCACTGATTACATGATCGCTTATTTTTAGCCTTTTAACCATTTCTAAAAACTCTTTACCCGTCAACAATGTATACTACTGCTAGGCAATAATAAAAAAAAAAAATCTATAGATTTATTTAGATAACCAACGTTATTTGTGCATTTATATGAATTGCTGGGGAATAGTCAATGTTTATGTATTTATGTTCACTTTTTATTGTCGTGCAATGTGGTTGAACTGGTATGGTTTTTACAACATTCAGTTTAAAAAAAAAAACAGCATTGCAAAAGTTAAAATAATAATTTAAAACTTTTAAACCATTTAAAATAATAAACATGGTACCAAATATTTTAAATCGTAACAACTTAAAATAATTAATAATTTTAAAAAAAAGGGATGAAAGAAGGGTTGAAAGTTGCATCAACTTAATGTAAGATAAAAGTAATTGTCAATGAAATAAATAAGTGTGAAGTACTTCTGAGACATCACTGCACATGGTAGCTTTCCATCTAGGAAGTGCCTGATCGTAGGCAAAATAATAATAATTATTATTATAAAAAAATTTTTATGGAAATTTTCTTGCAACTGGATTCAAAAAACATGAATTTTCTTTACCACCAAAAAACATGCAATTATTATGAATTGAAAAGGTATTTTACCCCAGCTTTAAAAAACACACTTCAAAAAGCTCATGAATAAATACTGTCAAACATCTTGCTCTGACCTTTACTGTTTAACTACTTCATATTCTAACTCCATTTAAATGCTACAAATATTTAATAGAACTGTTCTTGACATAGCACAATATTCTTAACCAAATGGACATGGACAGATGGGCAGGCAGGCGGAGACATGAATAACTTAAAAACATTATGCCTTTAACATCTGTTGGCAGAGGCTGTCAAAGACTGAATGTAAACTCAATAAATCATTATTAACCTCAAAAACAAAGTGAAAGATGCATTTTCGTCGATATTCACTGTGTAGGCCATAAGCAATCTTCCTCACACAACCCTCAATAGTGCCATGGCAACAAAGATATGGCCTTGGTACAACAGTGCATTCTCCTTCAACCTTCTCAGGTATCTCTAAACATCTTAACATCTTTATTTTAGAATTAGTAGAAAGTTAATTCATTTATTTCTTCACATGCAGGACAAGATAGTGTACATTCTTCATCTGAACAAACTCTGCAACCTTTGAACAATATTTTATTTCATTTTTTTTTGGCATCATACTTTTATGAATACAAAGTGATAAAACAAAAGCATTAAGCTTTAAAACACTCAAGCACACTATTGTACACATTCATGTCCATGTTTTTCCTCAGTCTCAGACAGCTGAGACTATGCCAACAATTAAAGAGAAAAAAAAAAAGATGAAAACAGTCTGTGCCAGCAAATATTGCTGCTAATAGTAACTGTAATAAATATGGGAAATTTTTGCTTGTTTATTTTGCTTTGATTGATTTAATGCATTTGACTAGCACCATTGTCAAAATAATTATTTTACATTCAACATTTTCCTCTAAACATCTAAACTGAAGAAAATCTCTATAATCTCTCTATATATGCAAGACCCCCTCGAAAACACATTTATATTCCGCACAAATTCAGCAATAAGCTGCCTGTGTGCTTGCAAGCAGCGCACGCCATTCCGCCATCCGTGTGGCTTTTACGACAGTATCAGCATCTAGTGTGACATGTACCACATACATCGGAAATACCACACATACCACTGCTTTCAAAACAATAAGTAAACCGAGTGTTGAGGTGCAAGCCTTGCACATCAGTATTTTTTCGTGTTAGTTACGTATTAAAACTCCTGATTTTCTAGCAGGTTTTCTAAAAAAAAAAATTGCGATACGTTTGGGAACGTTCTTAGATGTTTTGTTGCAATACAGTTGTGGGATCAAGAAAAAAAAATTTATTGCTTTGTTTAAGCCATAAATGAGGAAAGTTGTTCCAGTGAGAACTACACATTCAAATGTTTTAAATAATCTTGCAAAAAAGATTTGACATAAAATTTAACTGCCTTTTTTGCAAACCACAAAATTATGAAAGTGCATACAACATTGATAATAAAGAACCATGAGTTTTTTTTTCTTTTCTGTTACTCTGACTAAATAAAAAAATTGTAATGTAGCATAAAAAAATAAAGACTAGCATATCTTTCTAAATATCCTCAGAAAATAGCTTAATTTTCAGACAATCAAGTCAAATAATTGAAAAATAATTCCATCAAAATACAGCATGATTGGTCAAATTTACAGAAAAGTTGCAGTGCTAGGATAAAATTGCACTGTCGCACATAAATTCCATAATTGTGATCTTCACATCATGAAGTCCTTGATAGTGTGCTGTCAATCACACTTTAACACTTAAATATTCCTAATGCAAACTAAAATAAAAGCTTGGCACTGCTGATCAGTCTCAATCTCAGCTGATACTTCAATTCATTGTTCTTGATGCACTAAAACTTTATCACTAAGTGCAGTTTGTACATCTGATCTAGTCTACAGAAGTGTGTTATCTGCTAAATGGTTACTGTTGTTTAAACCTCCTGACAGCGTTTTACACACATTACAAGCAATGTCGCAGACCCAAGTTCAATGACTGTGAAAAGGAAGAACCCCTACCCCTCACTACACAGATCTCATCTTGCACCATTATTAACTCTGCTCCTAGATTTATTAAACAACCACAAAGATCCTCAATTCTGCCGTCATTCATTAGATGCACAGCTTTGTTTCATAAGTAACCATGTCTCAAACATTGCTTCTGACCTCAGTTCATGCCCAGTTTGTGAATTTCTGACTTCACAAAAAAATTCAATTATAAGGGGGGAAAAAAAAAAAAAAAAAAAAGCTACCTACACCTGTGTAGAACTGATTCATGACAGCCATGTTGTTCAGAAAGGTCAAAGTTTTTCTGATAATTATTGAAGGACCCACACCCAAGAGCTAAACTGTTCTCAGGAGATTTTTTATATATATATATATATATATATATAAAAGCAGCCAAAGAATCAGTGGGGTAAAGACTAATTTAATTATTGAGTGTCACACTCTCCTGAGCATTTTGACAAATTTGTGACCATGCGATAATCATTTACGTAGGTTTGAAAAAGTATGTTTTGCATATTACACAAATTATCAAAAAATGAAGTGGGTGGGACAAAATGGTTGAAATAGCAAAGTTTGTACCAAGAAATCAGCACAAACAAATTTTTACTGTGCTTACTAAACTTTCCATACTCTAATGAACATCGACATTACTGTGAAAATTGGTTAAAAAAATAATCATCCTGGGATAAGTAATATTTTTCCACATCTGTGAAGATTCTCAGTCATCTAGGTAAAGTTATCTGAGACTTGAGTGATGTCAGCAGGACTTCTTTATGGTTGGGTAGAAACATTTTACTCCTTATCCAAGTAACTTCAGTCTGACTGAAGGATGAGGCCTATGGCACTGATGACACTTCTGTGTTCAAGTATGATCGGTTTCCATATATTCACAACTTTACACAGCTTTACATGCAGCGTTACACAATCAAAAGAATAATTTAAGTCTGTATGGAAAGCGAGTGTGCATGAATCAAAATGAGCAGATCAATCACATCAATGGAGGTTTTCTTGGGACATAAGTAGTTGTGAAAGTAGTTCTAGGAGCATGAGTAATCATTTTCAGACATGAACTGGCCACATTTTATGTTGTAATGAACATAAGTGTGACTAGGTGACTGAATGTCAAATCTGAGCTGAGAGACTTTTTTTTGGCCAGTCAGTGTATGTTTTTAAAGTTTCTGATTCAGGCTAGACCGAATCACTAAAGGAATTTGATAATTGAGAAGAATATCAAAAGAACCAGTCAAATAAATTTTTGTAGGTGAACTGTACTTCTGCATCACTGCAAATTATCAGCTACGAGTATACCCATTTAAATCTGCAGGTTACTGGTATAAACAGATTAAGATAATGTTAGTTTGCAAGCTAGCCAATTGGTTATAACAGAACAAAGTCGTCCAGAAATAACCATCCTTGTCCACATTAGCTGCTATTTAGAGACACTAGGCATTACTGGGGTATCAACAACTAGCTAATCTCACTAACATTTCTATCTTTCGAACTTCTATCACACACAGTTTAACTTTTTGAACTTTTAAACTTTAATTCTTCACCAGAGCATCAAAGTAAAAAGAGCAAATTGTACTTTGTTTCAGTGCGAGTTGAAAAGGTTTTTTTTTTTGTTTGTTTGTTGTTTTTTTTAAACGCACAGAAGGACTTTAGGAGACAGGTGTCATTTCACATCCACATTCATCCCTAGTGTGGAGGTAGGTGATTAAAACAGGTGAAATAATTGTGCCAGTTATTTAGTTTATAGCAAATTATAGGGGACATAAGGCAAAACACTTTGGGGGACCTCTGAGACCCATGTTAACTCGCTAAAAAATAAATAAATAAATAAATAAATAAATAAATACATTTTAAAAAAGTAAAAAGACCACTAAGCTGGGCTGATTCTGTCATGCAACTGTAAACACTGCCAAGCACACCAGCAAATCGACATATGAATTACTAATGGAAAAATATGAAGGGGCTGGAATAGACAGAACTCAACACCATTTAGTTGATATGGGAGGAAGAGCTGTGCAAATGTCACGAAAACAATTAGTTTAAAGAAGAAAGGGCAATTATTTCCTAAACAATGTGAGACTGAGAATCCTACAGAAAACATGTGGCAGCAGGACAATGCATAAAGAATAGAAGCAAGCAGCTTCAGGTAATGTTCACATAATCTATCAGAATGGTGCACTTTTTTGATGAAAGATCAACAAAGAATAACCAGACAAAAAATCCAGACAAGGCATCCTATTCTCAAGCTGACAGAAAGCCTACAGTCACTCAACCATATTCTGTACAACTGTGGTGAGCAGAAAAGCATGTGATAAAGGCATATCAAACCTTGAGGAGGATGGATTACAACACTAGGACAGGTTGTTGCTATTTACCTCTTTAAGCCAAGAACAGAAGGATGAGGCTGCAGAGGGCACACGCTCACGAAACCTGAGAAACCTGGTCTGATAAATGTTGAGGTCAGAAGGTCAGAATAACAGCATCAACCCATGGACTCAAAATTTTAACTGTCCAGGCTGGTAGAGGTGGTGCAATGATGTGGGGAATGTGTTCATGGCAAACTTTGGGCTCATCAATACCAATCAATTGTAACTTAAATGTCACAGGCTATTTGTGCACTGTTGCTGACCATGTGCAACTCTTCATGGCCACAGTTTACCCATCAAAAGTACCCAATGTCGATCATGCAACATGCTACAAAGGAAAAGTCTCGTTTCTTTAAAAAAAAAAAAAAACGACAATGAGTGCAATTTTTTTCAGTGACCTTCCCAGTGAATCGATCTAATCCAAAACACCATCCTTGGAATGTGGTAGAAATGGAGATTTGCAGCATGAACATGCACCTGAAAAGCTGTATGAATAGGCTGGTGCGATCATAACATGGACTGCATGGAATCCATGTCGTAAAGAACTGAGGCTGTTATGTGGGGAAAGGGAGGCCCCATCCAGTATAAGAATAGATTTCAAAGTGCCCAATGGGGGTATATCAAAGAAAACTGACAATTTAGAGAAACGTTTACCTTTTACATTTACCTAAACTATTTTCAATAGTTTTAGTTATTATTTTTAATTAAATGATCTTGAGAAACGTTTCTGGCAAAAGACTGAAATATCACTTTAGCAGTGTGGAATTATTAGCCAGCTTTGCAGACAACACAGATTTCCTTTCATTTTAACTGGAAAAACAAAATGTCGGATTTATTTCAGGTCATGAAAAACATGTCATTTACACTGTTGAGAAAAAGGGTTAACAAAGTGCTACAAAAATGGTAATTGGGCCATCAACCAAAGTTTTTTTTTAAGCTGATCTTTGTGTGTCTCTAAAAACAATTGTTTACACTGTTTGCTGTAGTTAGTGCCGTTACTATTAAGGTGAATAATTTTGAGACTAATAGCTTTTTTCTTCTTTTTCAGGTAAAACCTCCAGATATTTAAACATTATTTTAAAAATAAATTTACAAACATTTGCTATTCATGGCAGTTATTCCTACACAGATTTCTGTGCACAGCTTCGGAAATAAAGTAAAACATTTAACTGAATTATAATTAGCTTTAGATTAATCGACATACATATATTTATTTATTAAATAAAACACTGACTATACAGTTCACTTTTGAAGAAAATGTACGTCACTCACCCAAATCCGCTGTTTAGCATGTTGCTAGCAAAATACCAACATGGCGACCACCAGTTTTCACTTTGTCCAACATGCCGAGATTGGGCATGACATAATTCCAACCAGAACATTACCACTTGGCTTCATAACTTTAAATAAACATGCTCATCTGACACATCGTAGCTGTATTAAGGTTCAAATACAAACTCTGCCATAAGTGACATGCTAAGTTTTTTTTCCATCCAAGAGCATAATTGTGAGCAGCACAGACATTTGGTTAAAACTTTACAAGCATACATGGATATTAAAAGAAAAAAAAAAAAGAAGTCTGGACACCTCCAGTGTTTTTTCTTTTTTTATTATTATTATTTTCAACATTAGAAGTCAGTATTTCATGTACAAACTATGAAAGAAGTCACGAAAAACCATCAAACGCTCTGATGGAACTGGCTCTCAAGAGGATTGTCCCAGGAGAGGACTGCCAAGAGCTACCTTTGTTGCAGAAGATAAGTTTATTAAAATGACTAGCCTCAAACTGTCAATTTAAAGTACGTCAGATTAGAGTGTACATATATACGATTCTCAGAGTTCAAGTGGCAGACATATCCACTGATCAGGTAGACTGCATGAGTCAGGCCTTCATGATAAAATAGCAGCAAAGAAACCGTCATTTCATAATAGCAACAAGCAGAATATACTTGCTTTGGCCAAGAAACACAAAGAAAGGACATTAAATCAATGGAAAATAGTCCTTTTGTCTGAGGAGTCCAAAGGTGAGACTAACCACCATGTCTTTGTTGGACGTAGAGAGGGTGAACAGATGATTCCTGAATGTGTGGTTCCCACTCTGAAGTATAAAGGTGGAGGTGTTATGGTGAGGGGGTGCTTTGCTGGTGACTTGGTCAAAATTGAGGGCACACTTAACCAGCATTTGCAGCGACATGCCATCCCATCAGATGTGCACCTAGGGAAACCGTCACTTGTTTTCCAACCGGACAATGACCCCATACACACCTCTAGGTTATGTAAAATCTATTTATCCCGGGAGGACACATGCACATATACATAAACATGCACAATTTTAATTAGAACATTTGAAAATCAGATAAAAACATTTTTAATTAATTGAGAAAATCACTCAGCATTACCTCAGACTAGAGTAAAAGTTCACCTGTCCTCAAAACAACCTGAAGAATTCTACCAAGATATTGAAAATGCTTCGGGGGAAGTCACAAAAATGCCTTTAAACAGCCAAGTCATATCCCAGCCTTAATCCCCCTAGAACACCCATGGTTATACGCTCCCCATCCCATCTGACAAAATTTCTGCATGTTCATTTTGCTTTTGCCTTTAAAGTCTAACTTGATTAAAACTTTTCGGTTTTCCAGACACCCTCCCCCCACCCTCCTTAGCTGCCATTTCTTAATCTTCTTTTGGTCAGGGAAAACTGTGAGCTAGAATTGATATAGCCCCTCTGCTCTGTAGGCATCAATTAAACTTATTTTCAGATCCCCACTCACTTGCATAGAGGAATGGATGTTGGTACAAAGTATAAAAGAAATTAACATGGTCCAAAATTGTTATTCATTATTGCAATTCATCATATGCCCAACGGGTACTAATGAGTTAAGATTTAATGACCTAACTTAGGTTCTAAGATTTCACAACTAGAAGAGGGTCTAAACTTTTGCACATTAGAACAAAAATAAAAGAAAATAAATGATTTAATCAAAAAAACTGCAGCTGTGGATAAGTATTTTCAGGGGAAAAAAAAGTTTAATTAGCTAGCCTATCAGACAATTTAAAGGCACTAATGTACAGGTCAGTCTCATACTTTGGTCACCAGGATCTCTGTTAACTGTTTAGGCAAAAATGTGGTAAGAGTGAAGTATCAATGTAGTAACAAAATAATGAAGAAAGTTTATCGAACTTATTCAGTTTAATGGCATGGCTAAGTATATGAATTAACATCATTAGGGACAACCATGTACCATTGTTTTTGTCCTGTTCTGATGTAGTACGTTGTGTGTGCAATCTCAACAGCAAAAATAATCCTGGGTTATTAATAAACAATTAGGCCTTGAACTGCAGAGTTATATTCCCAAAATCAACAATTAAAAATCTTAGTTTGAGTCTGGCCTACAAATGGTGGTGACTTTAAATGTATTTTTGGTTCTTTAACCTAAAACAATGTTAATAGCCCAGCTTGAAATCGTCTTGTTCCAGATACCTAGCTAGTGATTTAACCACACATAAGGTGCTTCTAACCGCATATACAACAATTTTTCACCATGTCTAATTGGATCCCCAGCTGTAGTCTTTACTGAATTCATTACTGCCTCCAAAAAAGTAAAGTAACTGTATACACGCTAATTTATTTTAAATGGGATAAGCTTCTCTCAGATCTAGGGCAGGGCTCTTCAAATCCAGTCATGGAGGGGCAGAGGTCCAGCATAGTTTGTATTTCCATCCAACCATCTAGGAACCTCTGCAGTCCAACTGTCATTACCATTGTATTTATTCCCATTTTTACAGCCGTTGCAGGACCTCCGGTCAACATTCACATGCGCATTCACACACTATGGGCAATTTGGGAATGACGATTAGCCTAAAACGCACGTCTTTGGACTGTGGGAGAAAATCTAAATTCACGAATGAGGCGTGGGCAGAACATGCACACAGACCATGAGGCGGGAACCGAACCCAGACTATAAGCACTGCTAGAGTCAATACCTAAATACGTCCACCGTGATGTCCACAAGTGCTGAACACGCACACCAAACTGGGATTTATGTGGAAACTGGACTAAGATGCTGCAACATGTTTACATTACTGAAGTCGATAGACTGGTAATTCTGACACCAGAGTACGTGGTGTGCGCGCGCGTGTTTAGTGCACGAACACGTCACGCGTTATCCCAGCCAACCGGACACGCCGATGACGTGACGCTGAACAACTTCGCAAAATTCATCTAAATTTCCAAAACGGGTGCATTTGTGGAACTGTGTTAGAGGAAGAAGAAAAAAAAAACTACAGCTGAGAAGTGAACACGGGTCCAACATGGTGGAAGGCAGTAAGGACTACAGGACTATACAATGACAGAACAGGCTAGTCAGCCTGAGAGATAAGATCAGAGTGTCCAGCTGAGACAGTTGTGTTTTTGCTTTAACCCTGTATTAAAGCAGAGTCAGGGGTGTGAGCGCATGAGCTATGACACGGCAAAATCTGCGTGAAAAAAAAAACATATCCAGGGTGACGGCCATCGGGTTCTCACTGCTTCTGTTCCTAGCCTGGGTGAAACACAAAACCCAATAAGAGTCCTTACCTTGGATACAAACAGAAACAGCCTTTGAGACAGAGAACCCGCTGCTCGTTCGGGTCGGCGTCGTTTCCTCCGTTCGGGTTATTGTTAGTGAAATTCCCCGGTGCTCCACAAGGTTAGCGGGACAAAGGCGACTTCAGCGGTTTACTAAAGCCGACTTCTCTACACAACAGCATTAGGGCACATCAGACTGTAACAGAGCGATTATAATGCAGGACTGTGTGTTGTTCAGGCTGCATGTCACGGAGTTTGTGACACAGCCATAACGCGGATATGACTTAAATGGTGCAGGCAATAGGTGGAGTTCTTCACAAACGGAAAGACAGCGTCAGGCTATAATCTCCGTCAGATACACCAGAAAGCTAATCGTTTTGCGAGAACGCGCAGCCTTCACACGATGAAGAAGCTGAATTTAGCAAATAGCTAGCGGGGTTAAAATAAATCAAACCGAGAGTAGGCCAGTTCGAGTCCATTCTCTTTCTTTAATAGGCGTTTTAAACACCGAAATCCCCAATTAAAAATCAAACATTGATGTATTAAGCCGGTGTCGTTTTAGAACAATAGATTTTTTTTATAAATATGTTTGCCAGAGCACCAGGAATCAGACGCGCTACTCCAGCTCCTTACAACCTAACAATAGAGGATGAAAGGCTACACGATAGCGTTATATACTTAGTGTGACGTCACGGGTACGCTGCCTTGAAGGCTGCTGGGAACTGAAGTCTATTTGCAACAATCAACGTAATCCAACTTTTCTAAAACGATACAGTTAATTCACCACGGTGGCGTAGTGGCTAGCACTGTTGCCTTGCAACTCCAGGTTCAATTCCGGGTTCGAGTGTACATATTCTTCCCATGCTTGGTGGGTTTCCTTCGGGTACTCTGGTTTCCTTCCACAGTCCAATTGGCATTCCCCAAATCCCCATAGTGCATGAATGAGAACGTGAGTGTATGTGCCAAAAAAAATGTAAAAAGAAAAATTTAAGATGACGGATCCACGGACATCCACAAACTTGCCTACTTGCAACTTCTTTTAGTTTTGGGAGTTATTCTCACTTCAGTCACCTCTTCAGGAGGTGAAATGCATGCTCAGTTGGGTTAGGATCCGGTCTGGTGGTATGCCCTCTATATTTCTGTTATCTTCTTGGAATGGTGGATTGAGATACCTTTAGCTCTGACCTGTGGATCACACTCACAAAAAATGTTTTTTTCTGCTGTTTTCCTTGGGTGACTTGTTTGATGTCTGCTTTTTATATACAATATATAAACATAAATTTATAAACTGCACTATATAAATAAAATTAAATTGAATTAGCACACCTGTGGTTCAGGACATTGCACATTGTTGTATTGACTATGCCCAGTGTTCACTTACTGGCACTGGTTAATTGTCCCATTTAGCTGAGCTTCAAAATAGTTTTTGTTTTTTGTCTTAGATAGCTCTCTGGTCTTCATGATGGTATATAATTTTTTCGGGTGATCATGGCTTATAGCTAATGAAAACCCAAAATTCAGTATCTAAATTTAAATTTACTTAAGAGACCAATGAAGAAAAAAAGATTTTTAAACATAGAAATGTTGGACTACTTAAAAGTATGAACATGTACAGCACTCAATACTTGCCTGGGCTGTCTTTGTATGAATTACTGCAGCAATGCGGCATGGCGGCGATCAGTCTGTGTCACTGCTGAGGTGTTATGAAAGCCCAGGTTGCTCTTTTATCGGCCTTCAGCTCTTCTAGGATGCAGGCTGCTTGTCAGTACCACGTATTATGAAAACTACAGCAGGGGGCAGAGCTTTTTTTTACAAAGCCCCAAAGTTATGGAATAGTCTTCCAATTAATGTCCGGGACTCAGACACAATCTCAGTTTTTAAGTTTAGACTAAAAACTCATGGCCCTCATGGACGTAGAATATTATGGTGAACTGGCATGTTTAGATGCTGTCTTCCTTACTCTAATTGATCACTCAGGTTTGTTGACGGTGAAGTGATTGGTCGCTCTACATCTCAGGGAACCCTCATGTCTGTCTTCCTTTATTAAGGAACTGGTATTTATTTAAACTTAAACACATCTCCTGTTATACTGAACTTCCAGTCTCACACAGTATGATGCAGATCAATCCCTGCTATCTGCCATTTTCACCCAAATGAGGATGGGTTCCCTGTTGAGTCTGGTTCCTCTCAAGGTTTCTTCCTACTGCCATCTCAGGGAGTTTTTCCTTGCCACTGTCACTGTCGTCCTCGGCTTGCTCATCACGTTCACATTTCATAGAAACTTAAATAATTCTTTGGATTGTATAAACCTGCTTTGCGACAATGTCAATTGTTAAAAGCGCTATACAAATAAAATTTAATTGACTTGAATTCTGCATTGTTGGGTCTGGTGTCTCGCATCTTCATCTTCACAATGCCCCATAGATTCTCTATGGGGTTAGGTCAGGTGATGTTGGCCAATCAACTGTGGTTTATTCCTGTTGCTTTTTCTACCAATTTTTTGCTCCCATTCAACTTTCCATTAATGTGCTTGAACTTTTTTTTTTTTTTTACAATTTTCAAATTTTCTGAGATAGTCAATATTGAGTTTTTATAAGCTGTAAGCCATTATTAAAATTAAAGGAAATAAGGACTTGAAATGTATCAGTCTGTGTGTAATGAATCTATGTAATATACAAGTTTTACAATTTTTTAATTGAATTACTAGAATTTACTTTTTCATGATATTCAAATTTATTGACATGCACCTGTGTATATTAGTTTTTTTTCCTTTACTTAAATATTGACACAGACCATACATGGTTCTCAGAATGTACTGTATATTACATGTGTAAGAATGTATGTTAAAATAACAGAAAAAAAAAAAATAAAGTCACTATAGCAAATATGATGTTTTGCATTAACATTGAAATGACACAGACAATAATGGTTGTTGATTATAATGAGGTCTGAGGCTGGCTTTACGCAGGGGCAAGAGGGCGCCCCCTCAAATCAAAATTTTGAAATGTTGAGAAAGCACATGTTAATATACTCACAAAATGAATATATTACAAGTTG
>JAOVVA010068923.1:0-13393 GCA_028565275.1 Leiocassis micropogon
AAATACCAGCAACAGTGTGTGAAAACCTTGTGAAGACTTACAGAAAACGTTTGACCTCTGTCATTGCCAACAAAGGGGATATAACAAAGTATTGACCTATTTTCCACCATAATTTGCAAATAAATTATTTAAAAATCCTACAAAGTGATTTTTTTTTCTTATTTTGTCCCTCATAGTTGAGGTATACTTATGATGAAAATTACAGGCCTCTCTCATCTATTTAAGTGGAAGAACTTGCACAACTGGTGGCTGACTAAATACTTTTTTGCCGCACTGTATATATTTTTTATAGAGAAAAAAAAATCAATTTATGTGATAATATATAATTACCATTATTTAAATGACAATAATAAATGTAATTTTAAACTTATTTCAAAGCAGCTAAAACACAGATTTAATTACTTTTTTATGTTATACATATAATATAGAAAAAGAGTTTGTCAAGGAAGCTACTTCTGAAGTGACCAATCTCGCTTCCCTAAAATTTTCAAATTGCTAACTTCAGCCGTTTTGGAGGGATGATTTTTTATATGTGCCCCAAAAATGGCCATTTTCTCGCTTTAACCAATAATTTTAAATGCAAATAAATTATTCATATTTCTTTATGAGCATTAATACTTAAATTGTTCTTAGCTTCAGTAATTTTCATAATTCTATTATTATTATTATACAATAATTTTTAAGCTTCTAATAAATTCTTAAGCTTCTAATAAATTCATTATTATTTGAAATATATAGAACCACAATGCAAAAAGAGAGAAAATCCAACTTTATATTGAAGTACAATTATTCAGTGTGAAAAAAATCCCATAGTAAGATTTTTTCTTTTTACATACTCTAAAGCATGGTGGCCACAGTTATTGCCCCCCCTGATGTTAATACGTGTTACAACTCAAAGACAGCCCAATCTTCTTCTATAACATTTCACAAGATTGGAGAATAGAGATAGAGGGAGTCCTCTCTCATGCACTCTGTGCTTCAGCTCACCCCACAGCTTTTCAATTGGGTTGAGGTCTGGGGACTGAGATGGCCATGAAAGGAGCTTGATTTTGTGTCTGCTGAACCATTTTTGTGTAGATTTCATAACACGTTTTGGGTCATTATCCTGCTGAAAGACCCAGTAATGACCCATCTTCAGCTTTCTGTCAGATAGCCATCAGGTTTTGATTTAAAATGTCCTGTTATTTCAGAGAGTTCATGATGCCATGCACCCTAACAAGGTTCCCAGGGCCTTTGGAAGAGAAATAGGCACACAGCATCACAGATCCTCCACCATCCAGCATGGCGTGCTTTTCTGCATATTCATCTTTAGTTTTACTCCAGACCCAGACAGTGTTTGTTGCCAAAAAGTTCTATCTTAGTCTCATCTGACCACAGCACACAGTCCCAGTTGAAGTCCCAGCAAACTAAAGACATTTATGTTAGCGATAGTATGTGAGAAAAGGCTTTTTCCTTGCATGCCTTCCAAACAGGTTGTTGGGATGTACAGTAGATAGCATCTGATGGTGGTTATGGAGACTTTGTGACCCCAAGATGCCACTTTTTGATGCAGTTCTCTAACAGTGAGCTTTGGAGATTAGTCATGATGGAGACTGAGTCATATTATATTTATACCACAGGCATACAGGAAGTAATGAATTATTAATTAAAAGTTTCTAGATACTCTGATCAACTTTATAAACTACAGTAAAACGACAAAAATGCTCAAATTACATTTATTTACTGGAATTGTTGGGTCATCTTTTTTTTCATTTAAGTTAAAGGTTAGCTTTTTCTACAATTTTCAGTGAGAGATTATGCTTCTGCAATAAAAAATTAATTTATTAGAAGCCTAAGAACACATCTTAACCAGGGATGCCAATAATTATGACCAGCACTGTATGACATGTTAACTTGTTGCTTAAATTGGTTTTTGGTAAAAGCTTAAAAAGCAAAAAAATCTGTACTGTACGTTACCGTGTCAAATTCATCCAATTTTGCATTTTAGAATAAACTTTTCAAGTTTATGTCTTTTCATGTGAAATCTAAATTGGTGTTAAAGTTTCATCTGAATTTATATTAGCTATGGCACTACTGTACATAAAAGGCCATGACATTGTATTTGGAAAATGTGTTTCCTTTTATCAGATAAAAATATAAATGTTTATGTATATTTACAAAAACCGAAGCATAGATTGGGATTATTAAGTATTATGAAAAATGGTGTAATACACTTTTTCTCACCTAGCTGAGACACTTTTTAGCACCAATACCATGTTTTGGCCAAAGTTACTGTATATTACAAAAATATCTATTACTGTCTGTTACACACGTTCGAAAACGGTCTGAAACCACATTGACAATGTTGCAATAAATGAAGGTTAAGCACTTTTTGCATATTTAATATCTTTTAGAACAACCCAAAACACATCTTGATGGTTAAGTATTTAAGATGTGAGCGTGTGTGTGATGTCAAATATGTGAATTCCTTATTACAAAAGATCCGATTTTCTGTGAGTCTAATCCCTTCCAGTGAACCACGTACTCATACGGCAGGATAACGAGACGACAGGAATGTCAAATACTTTACACAAATATGTGGTGTGTGTCACGTAGAGCGTAGACTGTTTCTGCTTCAGAGGCTACAGTTAGGGGGTTGTGTATCTGGGGTGGTGCATGTTTTACACCGGACGCAAACAGTGCAAACTGTCATTAAAGCAATAAAGGTGGAAGTATTTATTTTTTAAATTAAAGTTGAATTTTTAAAAAAAATTAGTTGTTTATTATACAGAAATTAAGAAATGTGTATATGTGTATTGTTACAAATAAATGTTATTACTACTAGCAAAACATTATACTTATTAAATAAAGTTGGAAAACATAAGAAATCATCACTGAAGGTGTTGCTGATAATATAATTTGTTATGGAACACATTAGATTCAATTGAAAAAAAAAAAAAGAAAGAATTTGTATAAAGATGTTGTCACAAACAAGTTGTATTACACAACATTCACTTGCTAGTAGATAAGCCATAAACTTGTTACATAATGCTCTCCTGAGCTCTTACAGCTCTACAGTAACATTGTAATAAACTGTGTGTTTCTGCAGCTTTTTTCTTCTACTCACCCTGAGGAAACATCGCGCCTTTTCACATGCACAAATATATATTCACAAAAAGACTCCTGGAGCTGTATGTAAGTGCACAGCACAGCAGTTTGTGTTTCACCTCAATGCCACATTCATGAACTTCCTCTAAAAGTCTACCAGTTTACAGAAAAGTCACTTTCAAGTGGGGATATGAAGTGGAAGGCCAATGGGGACAGGGTATCTAGAAATGCTGAGATGATATGGAAAGCCATTGGGGGAAATGTTGAATCTTTTCTCTTTTTCTTTTTGTAGAGTAGATCAGGGCAACATGGTGGATAAGCTCCAGGTCCTGGAAACTGACACCAGACAGAATAAGACAATGGAAAATGGACACTTTGGATATAAAGATTAGTAGTTTTCAACTAGTTTACCTCTTCTGCTTCTCGTTCTTTTTTTTGTTTGTTTTTTTTTCATGGTGGAAGTAACCTTATCTTCCTTTCAGTTGAAATCCTTTTTTTTTTTATCAAATACTTTATACCTTGTCTTTTTCTTACTTTATAAGATTTACAATGTACTCAAGTTTACCTTTTAAGACCCACATTTTTCACTGGACATCAAGTCACTATCCAAAACCATAAAAGAACAGGAAATTAAACATATAACTTCCATATTGTACTGGTGTTAGGGTTGCACCTTATAACTTTATGATATGATAAAAAAATGCATATATCAGTGTATGATAAAAATATCATATATAATACGTTAATATCAAGTTATGAAATGTAATGTATATGCTTGATCAGGTGCCAAATTGTTCTAAATGTAAAACATAATCATACGGAAGTGCAATTTAAGTAATCTTACAAACAAAACATAAATGTTGAATGTTTATTTATTTATTTAATTATTTATTTAATTATTATTAATTATGTTCCTGAGGTTCTGACAGATGCATATGCAGTAAATAACTGACTTTAAAATAAAAATAGATTTAAAACGTAAAGGATAAAGACATAAACAAGGACAGGCAATACAATGGTCAGTCAGTCAATCAGCAAACAGCAACCTAAAAATCAACAGAAGGCAAGGCAAGTTAAGATAGAAATAGAGAGAGAAATAGAAAGTCTAAACACACCAAAGCTTGATAAGTTCACATACGGCACACTGAATGTTACTGTACTTTGGAACTGAGCCAGTGTCCAAAGTTTGTTTATAGAGGGTGTGTGCATGTGTGTGTGTGTGTGTGTGTGTGTGTGTGTGTGAGAGAGAGAGAGAGAGAGAGAGAGAGAGGAAACAGATGCTAATGATTAGTGCTTGTATGAATGTAAACATGTCAGAAGAATGATGTCCAGAGATTGTACTGTGTTCCATGGTGTTTCCTGGGAAATGGAGTTTGGTCTGAGGGTATTCGTGCAGTTTGTAATGCAATGAGTGAGTTTGTAGGATCCGTGAACTACATTCTCTTGAACAGTGCAGACATCTTATCATATTTTACCATATTTTACACAAGAAACCAGGCTTATATTTGGGGATTGATTATTTTGTCTCTAAATACCTTGAGAATGCTGATGGTCTCATGATTTCTGTGGCTATTTATTCACTACAAAACATGTTTCTCCTCCATGGTCTTAGTTTTATTTACCATGCATAGTTTTTGTTTGTCCTGAGATACTCTCAAAAAATAAATCGGATGTAATGACACAAAGGGAGTTGAGTCAGAATGCAAGTGCAGCTTGTTCTTTAATACAGTGAAGTTTTAACATTATTAAACACAACCGTGAAATACAAATTGATGGCTGGGTTTAAAACAATAGGTTAATGCCAGTGCTGACAATTAAGCCAGGACTAAGGCAAGCACACAAAAATGTAACCTGCAGAACAAATGTCAATATAAAAGTCCTACGGAATGCACAGGTGAAAAGAAACATAAAACCAGACTGTAATACTGGAAAACTCATGACATATACATAAAATATAACTTTTTATTTTTATTATTCACGTCTTTATTAATCGAGTGTTATAATACTTTATTTGGTCATTTATTCCAGCTGGCACAAAGTCAGAGAGCCATTGTCTACACTGAACCCTGGATACACTGGCTCCCTAAATGTTGTGCGGAATGTGTGTATGTGTGTAAGTCTGTGTGTATCAGATGAAACATTGTAAAAGGACAGTATTCCAGCAGGCCAGTCCAAATACACGGCTATTCTGTTCGACTTTGGCATCTCTAGAACTGTGTCCTCTGAATTGTGCCTGACAGTGTAACCTTTGTAACTGAAGCAGAGCACCCACGAGTCTGGGTTTAACCCAAGCTTTATTTGACCATCCCACACTGCCAGGTCTTCCTGTTTCCTCCGAATATCGGGATATGTGATGCCAATTTCTGGTAACGAGTCCTCCAAGCAAACTTCCCAGTAACACCGCTGGCTCAGACTCTCGTTACACAGAACCTGGCTAAAGAGCTGAAATCTATCCGGGTGATCTGGGTACTGCATTTTTTGGGCTGTGTATGACACCTTCCTGTTCAACAGGCAAAGTTCTCTGTGGGCTGAGTTTGGGTTAAATGTGAGATTACAGGCATCTGCAGGAAGAAAAAAAAAATCTAAGAAAATATATTTCAGATAGATTTGTAATAAAAATCTGGGGGGGAAAATGGAACCATGATATTTACAGATTCACAATACAAATCAAATTGGCACATATACATTAAAAAAATTATTGTATAGGGTGATATCTGGGGATTCCCCTTTCCATTGTTCCATTGTAAAACCAAAGCTTCCCTAACGCTTTACCATAGTCCACCAAGTTTTCCTTTTCACCTTCAATGCAGTACAGTATATTACATAGTAGCCCAGATGTACTGTAAATATGCTTCAATGCTTTAAGAGTCAATTTACAGACCTTGCTAATGTCATACAAGTGAAGTTGTGCCAGAAAGAGACCAAAAGAGAATGAAAGAAAAAAAGAAACATAGAAAAAAATAAACAGGCAGCAGAACTTACACTTTCTGATTCCTGCTTTCATAAACCGTTCACTTTTTGGTTCAATTCTACAGAAAGAAAGGAGAATTTTACTGACATAACAATCAAAGAAGCGCATTATTGATGTGCAGTAGTTTGAAAAAACACACCCATATGTGATTCTCCCACAAACTGTTACCATCATGTTGGAAGCTGACTGTTATATAGTATAGCTGAATGCTATAGTATTGCAATTTCCCTTCACCGGAACTAAGAGACCATAAGGTTGAAATGAATGAATTAGTGTGCTCAAGTTCTTACTTGAGTGTCTCCAATTTGCAGTTTGGATTTTTCAGTAGATCACAGAGCAGCTTTTCTCCTTCATCTCCTGGATTATTGTAGCTCAGATTGAGATATCCTAGGACTGATGAGGAATTTGAACTCAGAGCAGATGCCAGTAAAGAAACACCTTCTAGTGTCACTAAACAACCAGACAACCTAAAAACAGTGAAGAAATGAAAACAACATTCTGAACCCACAGTTTCACTTCTGAGTATATACTATAAAACTAACCTCAGTATCTGCAGTTTGCACTGTCCATTGCTGAGTCCTTCAGAAATAAGCTTCACTCTTGAATCCTGCAGGTCATTGTTACTCAGGTCCAACTCTTTTAAACTGATGAGAATGGAGGAGAGGGACGAGCAGCTACTGTCTGTGAGGTTACACCAGCTCAGCCTGAATATACAACACCCCCCCCCCCCCAAAAAAAAAAGTTACATCAATGTACAAAACTTTCCATGTGGTTATAATAAAGCAATTCACAAAAAAAAAGTTTAACATAAGCTGTATAAGAAAAAAGGGGTATATTTGGGGTGTGTGCCCAAATTCTTTCGCTCCTCACTCATAACGAGAAATTGAAACTAACAAGTTCCTTCATCACTACAGCCACCCCAAAAGAAATGAAAGGGGGTGGTTCCACTAAATACTACATGGTTGGCGGCACATCTCCACTTAGGCAGTGGATTCTGTGCTCCTGAATAAGAGGCAGAAAGTGCAGCAGTTTGGGAGGAAACTTGGGTAGAGATGGTACATGGCATGATATACATACCACAGTAAGATTGTGTGCTCTTTCGGGCTTTGATGCTAAGGTGTGTTCTCTGCCACTCGGCAGCTGACATAGGATAATCCACTCATAAATTATGACTGTCACCTTGGCACTTCTCCCTTCAGTCATGGTCAATTCTTGAGACTGAGACTGTTAAGATGTTGCCTACTGCCTTGACTTCTACACCTTAAGTTTCAGTCTGCCAATGCCGTTTCTAGACTGAGACAGTCACGTTTGCTTTTTCGCTCTCAATTTCCAGATTTCCATTTCCACTGCTAAACTGTGATTGGCTCCTATGTTTCAACTGCAGCATCAGTCAGAGGCTCCTCAGAGGCTGAGGATCAGTTACTGATAAACTATGACCCTTGCATCCTCACTCCTGCCCTTAGTTATGGCCAGGTCTCGGGACTCAGTTGCCATTAAGATGTTGGCCACTGCTTTGACTTCTATGCTTCCAGTTCCAGTGTGCTGGCATGACAGCCATGCTGGCTTTTTTGCTTTCAATTTCTGGATTGTCATGCCCATTACCAGATTGCGACAACTACATTAGATTCTTCACTTCAACATGTCCAAAAAGTCCCAAAGTGTGATCCATTACTATTAACAGTTTTACTGTGACACTATCACTTTAATTTTCAATTTTATGTTCTTTTTTCCAAGTGTTATCTAACAAACATCACTCACCTCAGTTTCTCCAGTTTAGAGTGTGAACTCCTTAGTCCATCAGAAAGCAACATTGCTCCCATCTCCACTCTGTAATTATCGCTTAGGTCCAGCTCCGTCAAAATGGAGTTTTCCACTTCTAGAGCTGAAGCCACGGCCTCCCAGCACATTTCAGTGAGCTCACAACCAGCAAGCCTGAAAACACAGCATATATACATTCAAGAGGAAATGTACTGTTTGAATAAAGTTATAGTAGAATGGAAATGACATGATAAGTAAGTTATGGGAACAAACCAAAATAACAAACAGTAGAAAAATCAAAGTAGGATTTTAGAGAATGTGACAGGAATCCAACTCACAGAGCTTTTCTACAACATCTCACAGCTGGCATGAGTCTCCTGTAGGCTGAATTGGATAGGTTAAACTTTTTTGGGTCAAGTTTCTCCAAAACATCCCCAGACATTAACATTAAATAGGCCAGTGTAGAGCAATTAGACGAGGATAACTCTCTATCTGGAAACTTGTCTGTACACAGGTATTTCATGATTTGGTTGTTTAGCGAGTCATCATTCAGTTCCATCAGACAGAAGAAGTGATTAATAGATGTTTCAGGGGGCAAATCAGGTGGTTTGTTCTGCATTTGCTTGATGTATTGGATCACTTTGCTAATGCTCTTTTTGGTTAACTCTGTGTGTGGAAGTACACCTTGTAAAAGTTTTTGATTCTTCTCAAGGGAAATGCCTAACAAGAATCGAAGAAAGAGATCTAAATGTCCATTCACAGTCATCTTGGCTTTATCAACAGCCTTCTTCAATAAAACCTCCAGCTTAGTGTCTACAGGAGGATGGTCAGTGAAAAAAAAATTTAACGCATTCATGGTTTTGTTCAGGTATGAGTTGAAAACATGGAGTGCAGCAAGAAGCTCCTGAATGCTTAAATGTATGAAACAGTAAACCTGCTTCTCGTGAAGCACAGATTCCGTCTTGAAGATCTCTGCACACATTCCAGTATACTCTGAATCTACACTGACCTCAATACCACAATCTCTCAGGTCATCTTCATAAAACATGATGTTCCCCTTTATCAGCTGGTTAAATGCCAGCTTGGCCAGCTTCAGGATCATTTCTCTGTTCATTTCCAGCAGCTTCTTCATATCTCGCTCCTCTTTCTCATCATACTTCTGGTCTTTGATTCTCATCTGTATAAGTAAGAAGTGGATGTACATTTCAGTCAGTGTAATTTGAATTTCTTCTCCATCATTTTGCACCACCATTTCCTGAAGCACAGTAGCACTGATCCAGCAGAAGATGGGGATGTGGCACATGATATAAAGACTCCGAGATTTCTTCACCTGTGAGATGATTTTAGAGGCATCATTCTCATCTTCTATTCTCTTTTTAAAATACTCCTCCTTGTGTTTATCAGTGAATCCTCGCACTTCTGTAAACAAGCTCACATGCTCCGGAGGGATCTGATTGGCTGCTGCAGGTCGAGAGGTGATCCAGATCAGAGCAGAAGGAAGCAGGTTTCCTTCAATCAGGTTTGTGATGAGAGCATTTAGAGATGCTTTTTTTTGTGCACTTCTCACCTTACGGACACTGAAGTCCAATGGAAGACGGCTCTCATCCAGCCCATGGAAGACAAATGCAAGCTTGAGCTTTTCATACAAATCTGGTTCAATGAGTTTTTCCAGTTCAGGGTAGAATTCCTGCAGTAACTCATGAAGACTGAATTCTTCATCTTTAATTAAATTAATCTCTCGGAATGGAAGGAGGAAAATGCAGTCTATAGATTGGTTGGCTTCTCCTTCAGTCCAATTGAGAATAAACTTCACAGATACTGTTACTGCACAGATACTGTTTTTCCAATTCCTGCAATTCCCTTGGTGAGCACCACTTTTATTTCCTTATTTTCCCCCCAGGGTACTAAAAATCTCATTGCAGTTTATTGGTTTTCCTTGAGACTTTTTTACATTAAAAGCTTTGTCAATTTTCAGAATCTCATGCTCCTTGTTAACTTCTTTGAATTCTCCTTCAGTGATGTACAGTTGCGTGTAGACCTTCTTCAGGAGTATTTTAGTTTTTGAGTCCTCTTTGCCCTCAAAAATGCACTCAAATTTTATCTTCATGTTGGCTTTGTGACTCGCCAAAAACTTCTGTAGAACTTCTGTAGACAAGTCTGTGGAGGAAGAGAGAAAACTTGATAATTTTTTCACACTCTCATCGGTCTTTACAGCCATGGCCAAAAGTTTTGAAAATGACACAAAAAACAATTTTTATAAAGTCTGCAATGTTTTTAGATCTTTTTGTCAGATGCTACTATGGTATACTGAAGTACACTTACAAGCATTTTATACATGTCAAAGGCTTTTATTGACAATTACACTAAATTTAAGCTGTCTCATTGCTCAAATTCAAAACTGTGGTACGTTTTGTGTTTCTTTTTGGCAAATAAAATGGTGACTCTAGGTAAGGGTTACTTCTGATTTACCATTCCTCTATCCATGAGATTTTATTTTAGCATAATACTGTACAATAATTATCAGGTAGGTGTTTCGCCCGCCATGCGGAAGGCCCAGGTTCGATTCCCAGCCAGTGCCCAAAAAACCCCAGCCACTGGATGCAGTGCCGGTCCCAAGCCCGGATAAAAATGGGAGGGTTGCGTCAGGTAGGGCATCCAGCATAAAACCTGTGCCAAGTTGTAGTGTGGACTGGGTATCCCGCTGTGGCAACCCCTTGCCGGGAGCAGCCGAAAGACCAACAACAACAACTTATTTTTCATCCCTTGGTTTTAATCAGGATAAGAAATATACAAAAATGAACCATCATGCTGGAACCAAGAGATAGCCATTTCTCCTGCAGAGCATTGGGAAATTTCATTACAATAGGATTGACACCCCTAGTCATATCAAGATAAGAAAGATGGGTGATCACCATCATGCTTGGCTGTGTTCACTGGTGCTTATCATCAGCTCAGTGGTTTGTGGGTCATTAGCCATCCATGACCAAGTTGATTCTTGCAGTTGCATCTCTGCATTTCTCATTGTTATGTAAGCCCTTCTGACATGTTCTGACTTCAATTTGATTCATTTATTGCACTTTAATGACCTCCAGGAGGAACAGCAGTGTTTGGTGCTTCTACTTCTACTTCTGTGCCGCTCTCTGTATGTCTGTGGCCACAAAGAAGTCAACAAAGTTTGTCTCATTGGAGAAGCATATTGTCCACGTTCATCAGGCAATATGGACAGAGATGTCCAGGCTACACCGTTTGTGCCCAAAATAGGGAACCTCCTACATGCTTATTTGAGCTGCTACATTCTCTGCCCATACCATCTTTAGACTTTGTTATGAGTCTAGCACCAACCCTGGGAACAAGATCGGTAAGCATTTAAATTCAACTCCCTGTCTAAACCCTCCTCATCCAAAAGCTCCCCCTGCAGCATGTGGTCTGGGTACATAGCATGCCAATGGATAAAGTTTTGGACTAGGGACCACAGTTTTTGAAAGGCCTTCTGCTGTCTTTTGGTAGCTACACTCATACCTTCATACTCATACATACCTTCAGGGTTTCACCATGAGTCCAAGGGCCAGTCTGAGAGGTTTAACCAAGATGGGCTGCTTTCAGGCTTCTATTTGCTTTACACACTGCTAGAACACTCACTGGGGTCGACTTTGTCCTAATTTGTCTAAATAAACATTTGTTTATTTAAAATATGGAAGTTGAATACTTACCCAAATTTTAATTTTCAGGTTGTCTTTGGAAAGCTGGAAAGACAGAATCAGAAAGACAAAACGAAGGATTAAATCATAGAAGAAACTTTTCTAGTGTCCCGCAAAATTTTATATTGTAAACCTCTGAAAATGTCATTCTATAGGAATCAAATACTAGAGCATGAATGTACAAATCAAAAACACAACGTGTGACACAGTATTGATATTATGCTTTCAATTCCAGGGCAGATTTTCTTGCTGAGAAATAAAATAAACATAAAACTAGCATTTATATACTGTATGTAGATTTCCACAATATGTTTCAGTGGTTTGGTTTTAGCTCGTGTTGCATGACTCAACAGACAGCAAATCTATTAGTTTATTTTGTTTTTTTATCATGCTTAGGTATTATAACCTTTCTAACTTTATTTATACCTATATACAGTAATTTTAAAGTAAAGTTTCATTTACGATAAAACTGTTGAGCAATAAAAAGACACAATTAGGAAGATATTTAAATTAATCAGTGAAATAAACTAATCTGGGTGGTTATTTTGTTTATAATTATATTATATTATATTGTAATACATATGCTATTTTTTTTAGAAACATGTTAAGATTTACATACGAGTTGAAGTGGTACTGGCACTGAAATCGAGGGCGACACGATCGGTGAATGTGCTGTTAATAAGTGCAGGAAGATTAACAACACTGCCATTTTCAGCCTTCACAACAATAGAGATTCCAGCAGAAGGAGAATCAGGAGACTGACTCATTTGAGCTGTGTCAAAACAAAAAATAGAATAGCACAAATGAATATATGAATGAACGAATGAATCAAATAAAAAAAACATTAGACTAAACAAATAATTATAAAACAACATACAAGTTTGTCAGCAATGTAACATAAATAATAATGAAAATAATAATACAATTAAATAATATTTCTCAGCCCATTTGTTTTGCACATTGTACTGACCATACCGCTGAATATTTTTGCACTTGTTCTTAAAATGTACCCATTCTATATTTTATTTTAGTTTTTTTCTTAATAGTAATAGTAAATCCTGTAAATTCTTTATTCACAGCCACTTGAAGTGTTAAATAAAAATGGTAATGGCCAAAATAATTATTACGTCATCCCATGTTAGAAGAATAGAGACAAAAGACAATCAAATAAACAAACAAACAACAAAAAAAATCCAGAATGTTATAAGTTATTCTAACTTTTAATAATGATGTATAAGTTCCTTTTGTAGGTTTAATTGTACAGGTGTAAGTAAGCACATATTACTGTACCATTGGTGGGATGAGAGCTGATGGTCTGGGTCAGTGATCTCTTTTTCCAGATCCAAACAGAGAAAACAATCATCAGCTGAACGACCAGCAGCTCAGGACAGTCTTCAGTAACTGAGAAAATGAGAAATAAAAAATCATCTACATGGCCAAAGACGCAGCCACTGATAATGATTAACATGATGTTCCCACCAGCATGCTGTTCTCAGGGTAATGCTCATGTGTTGGAAAAAGGGTATCACACAAAACTAAAATTATCGGAGTGACTAAAGTCAAAAACCATTCCAGAAAATAATTCTTTTGTTTTTAAATTTTCAAATGGTTTGTCCAAAAAAAAATCCTGATTTTCCATGAGTCTAATCCCTCTCAGTGCTTAAAAAACATACTGATGAATTAGATCTAACATGGGTCATTGTGTTTTATACAAATCGGTGAGGCATGTACCAATGTACCAGCTTTTATTTATTTATTTTTCTTTCTTTTCATTAGTATCTCCCGTAGATGGGGTTTCCCTTTGGCGATTAAAATCTTCACTGAGATAGGGTCAGATGTACTAAGGCACTCCTTCAGTCACAAGGCCTTGAGTGAAACT
>JAOVVA010068934.1:0-13393 GCA_028565275.1 Leiocassis micropogon
TATTTATGTAATTTTTGTGTGGAATGGAGTTAGAATAAATGGTAATAAAAGAATGGTAATGTCCAGGGTTGTGCAATTTTTGGGGAAGCAAAGTGATTTTGCCTGTCTAGTTGAGGTTACGGATTTTAATCTTCAATCACAGCGCAGTATTTAAGAAAGCTGATGATCTTTTCAGCACAAAGACACAACCGACAGTATATTCTGATCACCTGTGCAGATGCTTGACTGTTGCAAGTGCACTTGAAGGTAAATGAGATGATATTTCAGCACATTGCTCTGATCAATAATAACAGTGTTCCGATTCTCCTGACACAGGTTTTCCCGCTGCATAGATCCGATACATCATGAATGAAGCATCCTGCCTTTATTGGAAAACAACACCTACTATAAACAGACACTTGCAAGATATGTACACCCAAGGCTACGAGTTCAAGGTTCAGGACATATAAGATATGTGCTTGGGTCAGAAAACAGCAGTGTAAAAATATCTTTGAAAATAGAGAAGAGTAAATCTGATTGGTCAGAATGTGAGAATAAAGCAGCGGTTATGGTAGTTATGGCTCTACGTAATTCAAATTCAAGGTTCATATTAATTCACTCATTCTAACGCTTTTATAGAAAAATATTGTAAAAGTTGTATAATAAAACAAAGAAAACTGTTTGGATTGTGTGGTCATTTAACAGAGAAAAGCATTAAGGTGGTGGTCTTTAGAAATGAATTTAACATTTACAGAGGTAGTCTTGGGTACAAGCTATTTGTTGCAGTGAGTTTCTGCCAGGGAAAAAATCGGCAGACTTTATAGTCATATAAAATGTCAGTAAAAAAGCATGATGTAAAACTAATGTAAAACTACCTATAACATTAAAATTAAATGTTTCTGATACAGTGGTGTAGTGGTTAGCACTGTGGCCTAGCACCTCCAGGGTCGAGGGTTTGATTCCCGCCTCGGATCTGTGCGTGGAGTTTGCAGGTTTTCCCTGTGCTTGGTGGGTTTCCTCCCACAGTCCAAAGACATGCAGAGTAGGCTAATTGGTGTTCCCGAATTGCCTGTAGTGAGTGTACCCTGCCTTGAGCCCCAAGTCTCCTGGAATAGGCTCCAGGTCCCTGATGACCCTGTACAGGATAAATGAATGAATGTTTTGACATACATACTGTAGTTTATTTTACTATCTTTTTCTGAAGATATTATATAATGAAAATAAATGCATATCTCATAGCGGGCCCCCATCCAACAAGTAAATCAATTGATTGCTTACTGGGAAAGATGAAGGGAAAGATATCATGAAGAGCAAAAAAAAAAATCAATGCAGGGCAGTTCAGTGGTTGAAAAAAAAAATGCTGATAGGGCACGGAACCCATAAACTGCACACACTGCCATCATCTGATTTCCAACATGGATGTTAGATTTTTTTTTAAATGTGTGAAAGCACAAAAATTGTAAATCATGCAGGTCTAGAACAAAGAAATCCAAATCTCTATGATAAGGAAGCACGGTAAGGAAAGAACAACAGCAGGCATGAGTAAAGTTCAAAGCAGATTCAGCAGTATGCCAGAAATACCATATGTTTTTCTTTATTGTCCATATTGTTAATAAGGCAAAGTCAGCAAAAACAAAACCTAAGAGCCCAGAGATGACCTTGCCTATATGATACCATATGGCCACTAAAATTAACATTGAAATTTTGCAATAAAATAATACTGGTTAGTCATTTAAAGGTTGTGTAAGTTAAATATGGTCTCATCTGTTAATTCAGTAGATATCTTTAAAAAAAAACGTTGAGAAGGATCTTTTTAAATGTGTTTTAATTGTTTTGATCATTTTTTAAGCCAAGATCATTCAGCGTGACAGATATGTTCATCAGCTTTACACCTTATTTACCTTTGTTAACTGCTTGGTTAGTTACTCTAGCTACTCTACACTCATGTGAGTGCATTTTTAACATTATTTCTTATAATGAGCTTCTTTCGAGGTTTTAGAGGTGTATTATCAAGTGATCTTTTACAGTAGCCCATCACCCACAAAAAACTGCCACGCACTGGACATCCATTTTGTTTTTTTACACCATTCTGCTCAAATTCTTGATAAGACTGCACATAAAAACCACAGAGGCCACAAAGTCCCCATTCTTAAGGAAAATATAATCAAAGGCATATTATATAAACCAAAGGGCAAACTCAGGTTCTGGAAGTGGCAAAATATGCAGTTCTTCAAATGGCCACTAGTGGCCACTAATAGCCGCTGGCTCCAAAAGTGAGTCAATTGCCTCAGACGCCCGAGTTAAAATATCCAAATGTACAACAGAAATAAACACGTTTGCAGCCTACAATAAGAAAACGGTTTAAGTCTTAATAGCTATATTTTCCATTCATTTCACCTGCACATGGGGTATTTATGTAACTCATCAGTTAAAACTGTCTTAAGCTATAGAATGTTGCTGCTAACTGTCTGCTATGCATCACTTTACCTAACCAGATAACTGGAATTGTTGGTGTTTAACAGACCACAAGAAATGTAGGAGATGACAATTAAATTAACCACACTAACATTTTCCCTCTAACAAAGCAATTTCTCTTTGGGATTAATAAAGTTCTTTGAATCTTGAATTTTAGCTAAGCTAAAGCTAAGCTAGCTAGCTTGTGGTACCTGAGATAAGCCAACGCGGTTCAACCAACAGCCGGGCTCCGTTTGTTCTGCTCATTTGACCATTTATGGATTAACGAGGGTTTGGGTCGAGTCAGAACCTGCCAAGATGATGACCAGCCCTCACAGCTGAGCTTCTAACCTGCTCTTTAGTAAAACCTCATGGAGGGTTTGTTTAGGTCTTATACAGTCTATGATATAAATGCAGGTCTTATATAGTGCAAAAAGAAATAACCATCTCACAGTTTATTAATATGATGTTATCATTTATTTAATTTCTGTAATTCCTGGTCAGAACTTTGACAAAAGGCACTAATACACCCATTCCAATTCACACTTAGGGGTAATTCACTCACCTTCCTGTTTTTATAGAGTGGGAGAAAATCAGAGAAAGTGGAAGAAACAACTTTATATATACTTATATATTTTATATAATTAATATAAAATTATTAATATTAGTACCATATTAATATTATTAGGCTATTAATAATACATATTATTATTATAAATACGAAAATAAAACTCATCATAGACAGTACCTAACGCAAGCTCACTCTTTGAGCACACAGCTATGAAGTGGCTCTTAATACCGCAGAATGCCGTTAAATTATGACAGCATGGAACCACTTACTGTAAGCCCACTCACCAGGAAAAAAAACACAAACCTATGAATTATTAATAACGTAACCGCTGATTCATTGTACTGCATATCATTCGCTAATTCACTGCGGTTCAGTTGCCTTCTCTCTGCCACGTTTTAACATATTTGTGAGTGTGCAGAAGCAGACGAAGTGTAAAATAGGCACTATGGACTACGCCGAAGTCCTTTGGTGGACAAAGGTCATTTTTTTTATCATGTCTACATTTGCTCCGCAGCACTTCATTCTTTATTTATATATTATATAATTTCTTAACCCTTAGCAACGTTCTAATGCATTTTCACAGTTGGCTTTAATAACTCACATTCATGTGCTCAAAATCCAGGCTGCATGTATGATTTTTTTCTCCTGGAGTGATAGAACAGTGATCTCTATATTTCCAGACATCTGTGAAGCAATGGCAGCTTCCTACACAAGCGTTGGCAGATGCCAAGTGAAAATTGGTTAAAGTGCAACTTGTCACACTGTCGCTGGCATTACTTTAGAAAAAGCAGTGAGGACAGCAGAGGCACAGAATGGACACAATCCAGATAAACTAACAGTGAATGATAACATAGGACTGGAGGAGAGCTGAGCATTTGTAAATATGCAGCCATTTAGTGATTTAATGAGACTTTCATCTGCTGCATGTTTTTTAAAGATGAGGTCAATAATGCATATTTACAGATTCCTACAGATTCTACCAGTTGTGAAGTAGTATTTTAAATGAGAAATTGTCTTGTGCCATAATTACATACAATCTACAATTACTCCAATCACTAAAAGATGGAGTGGCGGTATGCAGGAACTGGGGATACTGGGAAGAGGAAAAAGCAGCTTCCTGCCAAAACTCACAAAACCAGTCATTAAAGCACTTCCAGGACTTCAAGGAAACACATCTGATAACATCATGTCATATTAAACAACACTTTGTCTCTTTAGTAATTGCTTCTAAATCATTCTGAATTGCTTCCATGTTAGTATTTTATCTTTTATTACCGCTAGTTATAGTGAGCTTGAGCTTCCGTCCAATGCGCTGCAGTTGTCGGATATCCAAAGCTGTTTACTCATATACTGGGAGGGTTGTGTGTTGGTTTTGCTGCTTATTTATTTCAGATTATTGTTTTATATGAGGCTAACTTGCTGTGCTTGTGTAGGAGCTGACGGACAATCGCTCTCCATTGTCAGCGCTGTTATCAGTGGCGGAATGTGGTAGTATTTTCACGCAATTAAATCATAAAGCACCTTTATGCACATGCAATAAGTCTCTAGCTGTTTTAAATCTATAAACTGTATTTCACCTTTTTGGACTGTGCTTGCTCAATACCAGCCAATCAGAAGCTGGAGGGGGTACATTTTGATGACCTGTTTCTGATTGGCTCCTTTGCATGGTCTCTGTGTCCCCTCAACATATACATATAATTCTGTTGTTGCGTTTATCATCGTATGTATTAGATTAAAAACGTACACGTGCACAGACAAAAAAATTCTGAAAAGAGACAGGCATGTGCAATTTTATTTGGGATTAAACTTATTGCATTAGTTAATTGAACCTGAAGTGCTGACTTTCGGAGAACAGAGTGAAAGCTACATAAAAGTACAGTATACTAGAAGTATGTTAAGATTGAGCAATAAAACCTTCGACAGCAATAAATTCTACACTTTAAGCTATGGATTTAATTAAAAACTATCAAACTCAGTGACATTTACTTTACTGATCAAAATAATAATGATATAAACTAAACTAACGCATGTGATGAAGTGCAGTAATTGGTTGAGTGTCCAAAAGCACAGGTGTTATTTATTATTTAGTTAATTTAGCTATTTATTATTGTTAACATTCTAATTATGTTTAACAGCTTATTCACTAATTCAGGGGTTCTACAACAGATAAGAGCGACTGCTTTTAATACAAGAGAGTTGAAAGTCCTGTGTACTGTAGACATCATGTTTTTTTTTTGTTTTGTTTTTTTACTTGAGCGGAATAAATGCTTTGGAGAAAAAGAGATTCATGTAGGAGAATCGTGATCTTAATTCCCATGGAGAAAAATCGTGATTCATAATTTGCCAATGATCATGCAGCTCTACAGTTGACATAATTTTTCCAATCTGTCCAGTTTCGATAACCTCAGATTTCTGCTCTTGGCTGACAGAAGCAGACCTCTGATGTAATCTTAAGCTGCAGTAGCTTACCCTTCAGCCTTTGGCATATTACGAATTCTGAGCTGTTTTTCTGCTTACCACAATTGTAAAGAGTGTTTATATGACCTACAGTAGCCTTCCTATAAGCTTTGAAGCCATTTCTGCATACTTACTGGACATCTGCTGTTTTTTATACCATTCTGTATAAACTCTAGTTAATGACCCGTATCTGCATGATTTTACACTTTGCACTGTTTCCACACAATTCAATGCAATTAATTGTTTTTCATCTTTCCTTTACTACAATTTACAATGCATATAAATCTACAGTACGCAGGAAAAATGTCAAAGTGATAAAGTAGGTAAGCACCAACGGTCTGTGTGTTAATTATCCCTAAATTAATTTACTCAACATGATTTATAATTAACACAAAGTACCACAACCAAGCTGAGGAAACTGACAGTGACAACAATAACAATAGCAGGTTAGCTGTGTGCCTCACTTTGGTTTCTATACCCTGTGGACAGACTTATTATGAGGGAGTGGTGTGAAAGGCAAGAGGATACAAAAGCTTAGATTAATTCAGTTCCAGCATGAATAATCTCGTATTGTGAGGAAAAGTCAATGTGCCTGTAGCTTGCTGAGGGACCGCTGCTTCCCAGATGGACTTGCGGGGGCTCACAGAGAGAGAGAGAGAGAGAGACGGTTGGGATCAGTACTGTTCTATAGAGACTACATTTTGGATGGCTAATGCAAGAGGCAGATGGTTTTGTGAAAGTATTGTGTCCGTAAAGCCCACTTTCTCCATCTGGTTGCTGCTATTTAGAGAAGAGTGTGACGCAGACACCACAGGTCAGCACCTTACACTGCATATAATACACTTTCATACACTTTTGTTGTATATGTAATAAGAAAATGCGCTAAAAGTGATATCATGCAAAATTTGGCTGGAATAATACTTTTCTTATTATTAAGGTAACTATAAAATGTGCTTTGTATGCTGTTTTTTTTTTAACATACATTAACAGAACTTCCAGTTTGATAGTGATAATTTCGGTTATACATAAACATAAGCAAAGACAATTGTTTTGTCAGCAACACACCATTCGTAACACTGAATAATCTGATTAGCTAAATTAAGCTAAGAGTATCACACTTTCTTTTTCATCAGCTAAAGAGCGAAACTTCATTGAGTGAAAAAAAAAAAAAAAAGACCAGTTGGTGCACTCACATTTTTAGAGTTCATGGTCAGTTTTATATTATTTATGCAACCTTACTATATAATGATTTCATGGTGTCATTCATGGTGGAGTTTATTAGCATTTCTCCTTCAGGCAAACAAGCTGTCAGTTGTAAAGTCAATGCAGCAACGAGCAAGGACTTTCCCACAGATACATTTTGCCCTCTTCTACTAATATGACTCTAAAGCGAATGACAGGCGCATCACTTCCATTTTTCTGATATGTATGATTAGCTCTGTCAAGGCATGACATGCTTTATTTTTGAATGGAGTACAGTAAGGACGTACTGTAGCAATACTGTCAGTTAATTGTCCATTAATCTACCAAATACAGTGGGGTTCCAACCCTGATACTGTCCATCAGTTTTTTTAGTAGAGATATTAATTCTGAACAAATCACGTTGGATGGAAAGAGTGATAGAACTGATTATAACGTTACAATATCAATGACTACATTGAAGAACCACATTCTTTCTAGTAAACACTTATCTCTATAGATATAGACTAGCTTCCAGATCTTCCTTCATCAGTAAATCAGTCATTTTAATCACCTAAAATGCAAAACAATATCACAGATAAAATGTCATTTTTAGAAGAACATGAACTTCGAGTATGAGACAGATGGCAGACTTCAGCACCAAGGAGAGGGACTGAAATCTGAGAACTAACTGCAACATCTGGGGATCACAAGTGAGTTGGTGTGTGTATGTGTGTGTGTGTATGTGTGTGCGTGTGTGCGTATGTCCAAATCAATATAAAACCTCTTCTGTCATCCTTTGTGAAACCTAATACAGTAATTATGATAAATTAATTTTTATTGTATGCCCTTAATTCTGTACTATTCTACAGTATGTGGCGAAGGGAATAAATAACAGAACAAGTAAGTGATAGAGAAAGAGAGCGGGATGGGGGTGGTGGCATTGGACAGCAGATTGGTGCTTGTAGCATTTTGTTCCAGACAGAGTGATGACAGGTTGTGTGAGTGTGTGTGTGCTTGTGTGCGTATGTGTGTGTAGGAGGGGGTGTGGGTGGGTGTGAAGCAGGATGCAGCTGCCAAGCTAAACTAATACACAGCTCAAAATCTGCCACAAGTGCGCAGAGAATGCAAAGCTGACAAAAAAAAACAACAGCATGTGAATGTTTTTTGAGACTAGGGATAATAAGTTTAGTATGTACTGTGTGCAGAACCGTCAGCAAGATAAATAAAAAAAGACTTTTGTTTCATTTCTTAAGATATACTGTATATAACTGACAGAAGCCTCTGTATACAAAAAAAATAAAAAGAACGAGGTAAATGGATACAGAGAGAAAGAGGGAGAAAGAGGTAACTAGAGGGGCAGAAGAGGACAGATTTACAATTTAATATCCCCATTGTTCAGAATATTGATTTTGTTGTTGTCGTTTTTGTTTTTTTACTGTTTACCTACTGTTATTATTTCAGATCTAATATATTTATAATATATATTTATAATGTTTATATATGTTTATAAATTTCGATTGATGTTGAATTGTGTAATCAATGTTTTATTATTGCTTTGGGAACAATGTGGGTTTTTTTTTTGTTAGCATTCATGCCAATAGGGCACTTCTGAACTGATCTAATGTGGATAGAGACAGAAAGAAAGAGAGAAACAGAAAGACAGTGAAAGGAGAAGACACACAAGGAGAAGGAGGTACATACTGTATATAAGAATTGAATCACTCGTCCCATGAAACACTTCTTTTCAAAAAGAAGCAGGATGCTTTCCGCCAGTTTCTCAGAATCACCTGTTTCATTCATTACATCTTTCACAAAAACAGCATGCGCAAATGTTTGACAGGCTTCATGCTGAGGCCCGCTGTTCTCATTACAAGAACAAAGGCAAAACATAGAAACAGGACAAGGACGAAGATACGGAAAAACACAGCAAGCAAACAAAGTAATTACGTGAATTACACCCCACAGGACACAATGCATTATGGGACATAGATAATGTTCAGTGGAGCCTCACAAAGAATGGCTGTGTTCCATTCCACAGTGTACTTCAAGGGTGCTCCCTACTGCCTGCACAGGGGGGGATCAGTGAAGGGAACTTTCCCAGACAAAATTCCACCATTCGAAACACCCTGCAAGGTCACCAGCGCAGACGTCACATCCTCTGTGTGTTACTATGGTAACATAAGCACCTCAGATACGTACGTGTTGCCGCTACTGTGAAAATTTCACTCAAAGAACATTAAATGCTGAAAACTAAAACTGATACCATTATAAAATGTATATTATTGAAAAGTGTACACTCTTAAAAAAAATAATAAATTATTTAATTCACATGATGTACAGAGAAATTGTTTTTCTTGTGCAGTTTTTCTACAGATTGCTAGCCTATGTAATAGCAAGGATTTATTGATTACATTTAATGTACAATTATTGCACCATGGTAACATTATGTAGTCCTCTATAATAATCATAATAGATATATACAACCCTTTTCAAGCTCGAATTTTTTTCACCCTCCAGCGATGACTGAATTTTTTCATGTCCACTTCTCTGGCGAAGTGAAGACCCATTGTTCACTTGTTCCCTACATCGTTCACAGTACCACTGGAACTGAGCAGTTTCACTCGCTGTAGTTTGGAACCGGACTTAACATGACTGAATAACCTGTGCAGTCTATTTCGCAGGGAACGAGAGACACCCAATGTGTTCCTCCCTCAGACCCATGTTTAATAGAAGTAGAAGTAGATAATAAGCCAAAAAGGATCATGATTCCTAAAACTACAATATGTATTTCACAAAAAAAAAAAAAAATTAAGGGAACACTTAGTCCTGGTTTGACATGAGCATTCCAGTCAAACCAGAACTACGTGTCCCCCTAATTTTTCCAAGTAGTTTACATACTGTATGTTTACAGCTACATTGCTAATCTATGAAAAGCTTCTAATTTAAAAAGGGAAAAGATTTTAAACCAAGTGCCAAGGTCTTGCTCCTAAGACTCTAGGTGTGCACAGGACAGTTTAAAGGACATTTTTTGCAATATTTTGTGATGCATTTGGCTGATTATACTGTATTTGTTGAAATATTAACAACATAGTACATTAAATCCTTCTGATTATGACCAGGATGATCAGATAGTTGAAAGCAGTATATGTGTCATGGGTTGCAGAAGGAGCACCCGGCCCACAGGAAAGTTAAAACAACAACACCCGTTCCTGCCACTTTTTTTGTTTCAAAAGACACCTCTGCTTTAACCTCAGTCCTGAGTTTTGACAGTTGGTTGGTTGTGAGCTTACGTTCACTCACTGATTGTATGAAGATTAGTATGAACATGGTTTTTGCATGTACTGATTATTATTTGTCTTATTCAGTTTATTATTTAAATAAAATCAATTACTACAGGTATTCGGGACATTTTAAAAGTTTAAATGCATTCATCCCAAAGTTCAATGTTTTGCTCATATTAAATTGACAACCTTATTGTAATCCCTTTCCTCAATCAGAGCCTCTGTTCTCTACATACAGTACTACAGTACACACACATTACCTCCGCCTACTGAGTGTACTGTATTCAGACGCTGCAGTACATACGTGAATAGACTTCCTGCTACTGTTATTTTACATGTTCCTGGAATAACACTTATGGACAGTAATATGTATGATTGCCTGAGGAGGGGTTTTGCGTATTTAAACTCTCAGGAAGCCTGCAAGTTCAGGGTGCGGCCTGATTAAAATGCTTGCTCATTCAAAATGTGAAAGGGAACAATAGCAAAACAATAGATAATAACTTTCAACATAGGAATCCTAGATGATTACTGATATTTACACATTTTATTGGCGCAGTAAATAAGTATTAGTAATGGCAAACTGAAAAGCCCTTGCATCTTTGATTTGAGGACTGAGGGAAGAAAGAAACTCTCATTAAACCATTAGGACCTTAGGAGATGCAGGAATGATCACAAAGTTCTTAGGATGACCCTAGTCCCGGAGAAGAACATTTATATCCATCTTTTTTGCATATTGGGTGTATCTTTAAGTGGAACATTCTCTATAGCACTTTGTAGGTCATGTTCTCACTAATGTAACAATATAATATCATAGCCCTCCTGTAAGAGACAAAAAGATAGATGCAAACCTGCTTCTATTGGTGGAAGGCGTCCCCTCACTAGCCTTAGTTTATACAGAGTTTCAGTTATGAGAGACTATTCAGGCTTAAGCCACATCATTATGGCATATCATGTCCAACAAGAAACTGACATCAATTTTAATGATTTCTGTCTAATGCTTGCTTCCCTGTTCTACTATTAAGAATGCATTGCCTTTAAGTGTAGAGAGGAGAACGGCGCATTAATTCATCGTCTACGGGAATGTACAAAATGACACAGATTCTGGAAAAATGTGGTGGGGTGTATGTTATACTGTATACTGTAGTTGGGAAAAAAGTTCTATTTCTTGCCACACTGTGTGTACTTGGAATTCACCTGGAAGTTTTGCTGGTACTGCAACCATTATGCTTATTGACTTTAGACTATTACAAGCCAGGAAGATACAGTAATTGCACTATTGTGGAAAAGCATGGATTAATCCTCTAGAGGGGATTGACATCTTGTTCTGCTTTGGAAAAAGAAATCTACAGTATATGTCTTTGGAGCCACTATATTAAAACCATTAACATTGAAGCCAACTAGGTTTTGGGTTCTTTTGTGTCCCTGAGGCAGCTGTGGCCTCTCAAGGTGTGGCTCTGCAGGGCCTTTGGGGGTATGCCGTGATATTTGGCCCCAGGATGTTAGCAGTGAAATCTTTGGGTGTTGTGGGGCCTCCATGGTTTGGACTTGTTTGTCTAGTGTACCCCATATATGCTCGATCGGATTCGGATCTGGGGAATTTGGCGGCTAGTACAGTGGTCGTGAGCTCTTTTCCTACTGGGCCCAGTGGTGCTTTTTTAATCATGGCTGACATTGACTTTTTACGCTGCTTTCGCTTTTCTTTGGTCATGGGTGAGCCTTGGGTGCCCCTGATTCTGTTATCCATTTGCTGGTGTATAATTGTGATCAACGTTGTTCAGTTCACTTGACTGTGGTGTTGATGTTATGGCTAATTGATATTGTACCATGTAACATAAAACATGCTACTTTATACAGTTATGCATATGTAAATCATTCTATTTTTTATTATATACATATGTGTGATATTTATATGTGTTTATTCTGTGTAGGTGGATCAAATAGACACTTTGCTTTGATCAGGGTAATCTGAACAAAAATGTGTGAGGATTAATGATTAAAATCAGATACATGGTAATATTCTGTATAAGTGATATTACACGATGCAGTTATAATGATATCGATTCACTTGTTTTTGTAAAAATACTTATAAAGTGAATGATGTTTCTATATTGTTGAGGTACATGAGCTAAATTTGAATTTAGGAGATTGTGGGGTATTTCCTTTTCAAGTAACGGTGCTAGCTAGTTTAAGCGTTACTACTGTATGTGGAGGGTTTTTTTTTAGATTGCTGTGGCATAAATGGACCTTACATCATTTATATAATAGAGATACATTGATTTGATAATTTATAGAGTATATAAAGCACAATTTTAAGTACATGTGTGTGTCTGTCAGTGTGTGAGGAGAGAGAGATAAATGTCTATGTATACTACATGTATTAGTGGGCCACCCACTAAAGTCTGGGGTTGCAAATGGCTCATTCACACTGATTACACAAAAGAGGCTGAGACAGATGAGTATGCACAGTGTGGCTTGAAGAAAGGGCTTTCAGCCACTCAACACACTTTTACTGCATTGTCTGCTTGTGTGTGTGTATACATTACCTACAGGTTAGAGAGCAGAGGGTACACAGTTACATCTGTTTGGCTTGGAAAGTGTGTGTGTGCGTGTGTGTGTGAGAGAGAGAGCATGTGTGATCCAATTTCCTTCCACTACAAGTACAATAGTCTTAATTATTCTTTTCTTTATGATCTCCGAACACCCTTACAGATCATCAAACCAGCCTTGGCACGGTCATCACTAGCCACATCACTGACTGACTACAAACACTTCTTTTTTCTTTACTAAAAAAACTGGGTACATCAGTGAAATCTGAGTGTTTGATTAAGTACATCATCCAATCTTAGACCGCATTAGTTTCAGAGTAATGTCTATTTCTAACACAATCACAATGCATTATTTTGTCCATTAAGAAATATTATTTAAAATCTAAAGATAAATTAAGGGAACAAAACATTGAAAATTATTAAAGATATTTGTCTTTGTTTGTGTTCTGTTTACAACATGCTTGGCATCTCACACCTCATTAACACCTTTACTTCCAGGGCTTATTAAATACGGTTTAGTTATTTATCCATACAGTATGTAAAACCCTGAATCCAAAATTGAACCACAGACGAGTACTGTACCTGTGTCCATTTTCCATCCCTAAACAGTAGGGGTGAAAGGAAGAGGCGTTTTCTGGAGGATGTCTATGGTAAGTTGATATCTTAACACTAAATTGATGGATTTACTGTATCGTTAATCAACATTTGGCTTAAAGCAAGCAATCAAACCAGTCTTCTCATGTTTTCCACTGTACTTGATGAGATCATCATCGGATACTGTCACTGTTGCCCTCTGGTCCTGTCTGACTCACCCTGGTGCCCCGCTTCTGGTCACATGGATGCAGCGTGTCTCTTTGGGATGCGTCTGGTGTCTGGGGATGGTTTCACTCTACCATGAAGACGGTTCTGGCCTCGACTGATGT